>JAQLOL010000016.1:14216530-14256613 GCA_029783665.1 Naso thynnoides | reverse complement strand
AGGTTTGTATTATGGTGGGACTGTGAATGTTGTGATTTGATGCCTTGAACAAAGTCAACCACCAGAGGGCAACATAGTATATCATTTTACTTTATACCTGCCTTTAAATTATATTTAAAGGACTGTTGTTTAAAGATTTGTGGTTTGTGACATTCTAACAAATTTGACTTTTGAATAGCAATTTTTTGCACAAAGCTTAACTAGAATGTTAAATAAGTTTAATTTAAAAGCTTCTATCAGATTTAATTTGATTTCAAAAAACATCATGAATGATGTTGCCTTAATTAAAAAAAAAGAGAAATACCAATTAAATGGTTGTTTTTACATTTCACATTTTATACATCAGTCAGCTGGTGTTTTACAGCAAATTAACATAACTTTTATTGTTTCCAGTCGCTTTTGTAAACCCCAGAAAGTCTCTGCACCATATGAGATTAAAAATAGACTTGAAATCTAAGGACAGAGCCTCACTTCAATGCAAAAAAACTGTTACCACATAACCTTATGAGCTTTGCATGAGGTTGAATCAACACCCAATGGAAATAACAGAAAAATACCATCAAATCACTGATTTAATATGCACAACTAAGTTTAAGATATCTTTATACTTTAACTTTTGACCTAAAAATATTAACGACAAATTAATGCAAAAGCTAAGTAGAAACAACAACAAACCAGTAGATACCGGAAACTTAGATTGTGCTGTACTTGCAGGCTTGCGTACTCAGACCTATCTCCCCACTTAGCTTTAAAGCTTTGCCAGCATGGAGAAAGGTCCACTTAAACCCATTATCATTCTGATATAAGGGAAAAAAGCTTTAGTTGATGGGAAAGATAAAATATTTGGGTTATGTATGGTGGGTTCATGTTTATTTTTGCTTTTATCTGACACCGCCTCCCAGTTTTTGCAGCACTCCCAGGCCTTTTTCCTCATACTCTGCCCTGCTCAGCCAGAAGGAATCTTTGTCTTTCATGATGTTGGCCAGCACAGCACCGCCCAGGAACACCATGTGTTTACGCCTGGGAGGGTCCTCGATGCGGATCTTAAACTTCTATACAGGAGAAAAAAATACAAAGAAGAGAGGTCCTTGTAACACAGTGCTACACATGTACTGACTTTCTCTATTTAAGCTTTAACGCTTTTTCTATGTGTAAGAGAGGTCCTCCATCTTAGACAGCTAGCTACAGCTACACCACTTGGACGAATCACTTGTGGTTATTAAATGTTAATGTTAAATGTTACTGATGCATTTTCTAGAATTCCCAACGTTATGTCAGGATTGCGAGTTAAGTTAGCAGCAAAGGCATGGTTTGTTGTAAACTGGACGCAAATTGCTGATAAGTAATTTATTTGCCAGTTACATCAGCTGAAGTAGTGTTAGTGGCTAATGTTAGGCTAGCATCTTTGCTCGGTTAAAATTATAACACAGGCTCTCGCTAGTGCCAGAGCTTATTGTTAGCCACAATGCGGTTATGATGCAGTTTTTAAACATTATCTGATTCAGACAATCAAAATCAGATCATGACGTGGTTTGTTCAAGTGGTGTAGCCATAGCTTGCTGACCAAGATGGTGGACATTTTCGTGCATGTCCAACTCACGATGCAGGACTCACATTGGATACTGACACTACTAACTGCATGGTTAAGTGAGCTACTAGCCAACAGCAGCTGCTGCTAGTAGCAATTAGTTGTTTCCCCAGTGATAAAGCCTACTGCCTCTTATTGTTTGGTGTATGAATTCTTGAATATTTTACCTTTAAAGCAGAATGAGTAAAATCAATGAAAGTGATTGTGATTATAGTAAGTTTAAATATCAACACAACCCCACCCATTTTTCCCAAAATAAATTTATCTATGAGATATATCATGTTTGTTCAGCTTTTGTCCATATTCAGTAAATGTTACAGAGAGTAGCTTAAAATGTGGGACAGCGTTACAGTTAAAAAGCTGCTTTCTGTAACATTGAGTCTGAAAGAACGTCTGTCATATTCCCTCTTCACACTAATATTCGAGCCAGGAAGGCAAAACTTGCGAGGAACCATTTTTACAGGTGTAATAACTAGCAGCTTCCCTCTCTCTTTCTTGTTTAGTGATTTTTGATCAAATGAATCTCTCTAGAAGGGTGAAATACGTAAACCTAGCAACTTTTGCGTTTCCTATAGTGTTTTTAATACCCTGTTTCAACATAAATGGCGGTGAATTGGGTTTAAAAACACAGTCTGAGGTCTACTGAAGTAAAGCAGCAGTAGTAAAGCAGAACTATTATAGATACTGAAATTCTTACTGATAGTTTTGCCGTGTTTCCATCCAGCACTCTCTCCAAGTAGAGCTGCTTGATCTCTCTTTCCAGTCTGGATGGAAGGCCGGGGTACATGGTGGTCCCTCCAGACAGAACAATGTGCTTATAGAAGTCGGGCCTGCACATATAAAATACATGGTGGATGTGAAAACTACAAGGCATCCCTTATCTGGTGGATAAAAAACATTGTAGCCTTTACTTTTATGTTAATACAGCAGCTGTAGGGCATTTGTAAAGACAGCAGTGAGGAGACCTGAGATCAATGTCTGCAGCCTGGATGGTGTTGAACAACAGCTCAGCCACTCCAGCTCCCTCCACGTTGATGAGATGAGGCTGGAAGAGAGCTTCAGGCGCCCCAAACCTTTCTCCACCCACCTTTACCTGCCGGCCGTCAGGGAGCTGCATTGGAGAAAGGACACAGATACACTGCTTCATATACATTGCATAACTACTTTCTGTGTATTGTGTGATTGTTGCATCTTTCAAATTATTCTGACTACTTAGAGGAAAAATCAAAAAACTGCAGCAGTTTGCAATATATTCTGCAGTAATGTATTTTTCAGATATGTTCAAATATGACAAACAGTGACAAAGGAATAATTTGATGTTTGAAGAAATATGTAAATGAGTTTTCTTGTTGAAAGAAAACTGATACCACACAAATCTGTATGCCCACTACAATTTTAAGCTAAAGCCAGCAGCTAGTTAGCGTAGCTTAAAAAATGTAAAACCTCCCTGTAAATCCTCAAATTGTTCTTATACATATCTATTTTTATGCAGTAAAAACATTATTCAGTACACCAGAAGCTGTAGGCAAAGTGTTGACGATCTGGGCCTGCCACTAAGATGCTCTGCCACTTGAATTTAGCTAGCTAGTTCATTTGCAAGCATCTAGCTAGCTAGTGCTAACTCAGAGATATGGACCAGTTTTTGAAAAGAAATAAAACATAAACTCCTGATTAAAACTTAGAAAGAATGAGTTTACTCACACACACTGCTTTTTTTAAAAAAAAAATGCTGTATTGTCAATGGGTTTTTAAAGACTTAGAAAAGGAGGGCTCTGAATTCAAGCTAATAGTATTTGGCTTGGATAGGTTTGGGGACCTCTGGCCTACAGCAAAGTTGCAAGAGTGGTTTTATTTTTCTCTTCAAACTCTCTGCAAGACAGCCAACATTTGGACATATTTTCAAAACTGTTAAATCGTTCCTTTAAGTAGACAAGAACTATGCTCTCCTGGGCTTTTGCACTTCAACGTACTGTAAATGACTCCACCAGGTAGGTGGTCTCTGTGGCCAGGCGCTGCTCCTGCTCAATGTTGTATCCTACATAGCAGAGCTTCTCCTTCAACATCCGCACAGTCTCAAAGTCGGCCGAGTGGTTGAAGGCGTAGCCGCGGAGAAGCAGCAGCTAATTTTGAGAAGATTAAAGGTGTCATTAGATCAGGGACACTTAACAACAGATGCAGGTTTTTGTCAGATTTTCCTCAGACCAGTTGTCTCCATTTGTCTCATTTTCCTCATTTCCTCTTGTGCAAAATTCAGAGACAACACTGATTCAAGCATCTCCCAGCTGACCTTGATGAGGTAGCGTGTGATGTCACGTCCTGCGATGTCCAGCCTGCGCGTGAGATGAGGTAAAGAAAAGCCCTCATACACCGGGCAGATGTGGGTGACACCATCCCCTGAGTCGACCACCACACCAGTCAGCAAACCTGTATGCAGGATCAATTCCAAAAGAGTATTTAATGAAACATTACCAGTAATCAGTGAATCCCTCCTGGAGGTCTGACTAAAAAGATAGCTGGATTTCTTGTATTTCTCTGTAAAGAGTACAACATTAATGTCTTACCCTTAGCGTACAAAGTGAGCACAGCCTGAATCGCCACATAAATGCCGTGAAACTGGTACTTCTCAAACATGACCTCTGTGATCTTCTCCCGGTTCTTGGTGGGGTTCATGGGCGGCTCAGTCAGCAGGATCTTAAAGAAGAAAATACAGAGTGAGTAAGTGCTTGAAAAGCTTATAGTGTTTAGTGTTCTTCCAGCTGTGGTATGGCAAGAGAGGACAAAACTAAAACACAGAACATATAGATGTCTATAAAGCAATACTATGTAACTTTGACTGGGACCCACTGTTTCGAGAAACGAAACTTAATGATGCACATTAATATGTGGCATAAAACAACAATTTGAGTAAAACCGGGTCATATTTTATGGAGATGATGTCCCACAACTGCTCTGCCTCAACTCTGTGATTCATGGAGGTTCCTGAAAGCAACATGTTGGCTTCCTGCAGGCTGAAGCTGCAACTGCAGCACCGGGTCATTGCTGGTGACAGCTCCACTAAAATAAAAGGCTGCAGACAGACAGAGCAGTCGTCGAACATCAGAGGGAAAACCAGCAGGTATTTCCTCTGTAAAATATGACCCGATTTTACTGAAATTGCTGTTTTTACGCTATGTATTAACATGCATCGTTAAGTTTTGTTTTTTGAAGCAGTGGGTCACAGTCAAAGTTAAATAGTGTTGCTTTAAACATTTCAGTCTTTTATGTATTATGTTTTGTATTTCACAAGATGTTACAGTCGTTGAACACAGTGGCGGACTCAGAACGTTTGAAGGGCAGGGGCAAAATTAGTAAAAAGGGCACTTATTGTATGCCATCGGGCACTTTATTGCATTTTTCCCACCAGAGGTGCATCCTAGAGGACACTTTACCACATTTCAGCGAATGTAAAGGGACCCTAGAAGGCACTTTGTCATGTTATATCTACCACAGGGGCATCCAACAGGGCACTTTTGCAGCGTTTTTTTCCAACATTAGGGCGATTACCCCCCCCCAACCCTGAGTATGTTAAAAGGGCTCAATCTGTTTGCCACCATGCAAACATCCTTGCAAAAAGTTTAGCAGCACAAACATTTTGAAAAGACACTTAACATGCAACAACAACAACAACAAAAAAAGCGTATAGTGCAACATCTGGCCAGATGTTCTCTACCTTGCACTCTTTTGGGTCAATGTCCAGGCGGTCAGGACTGAAGGTGTGGTCCCACAGGTGGAGCATGTCATCCCAACAGCGCACCATGCCGTTCTCCATGGGGTAGGACACCTCCAGCATGGAGCGACACTCACTGGCCTCATCTCCCACCATCAGGTCCTGGCGGGAGAGAACAGGAGGAGTTTAAAGGGATAGAGTTGACCTTTCTGTCGGGCATTTTATCTGTTTTTGAGTGATGCTGCAAGTTTGCACTCTAATCCAACAAACATGATTTTATTGTCTAATAGTAATACAAGCAGCCTTGCAAGAACAAAAAAATATAGTAGAAGAACTTTTTAAATTAGGTCGTAAATGAATAACCTTACTCAGAATCCACCAAATCATTTCCTGCCAACTTTTTATAAGTGAAAGTTTTTAATAGTTGATGCTACAGACAATTTCGGAATGATCAAAAATTTAGGTTTCAAAATACTTTTATTGGGAACAAATGGAAGTTACCTTTTCATTTTAAGGTAGCCTCACCTTTATCTCAATGTTGCCCACTTTGGTGGTTGATCGTATGATTGGTCGACCCACCATGGCGGGGAAGATGTGGTCGGGGAAGTTGGATCCAGCGAAGCCACACTTGACAAACTGGAGCAGGATGTGAGATTAAAACATTGAAACTGTATGTCCGTTTGTGTGAATTAAGTTCTCATTTCTGTATCTCGACTGAAACTGAATGGACGTTTGTAAAGCCTCGAATCGATGCTGCTATGAATTGTATTCCTGCACTAAGCCCTTTACAGATTATTTTCATTCATACATCAGTAACATTGACTTTAATCTGGAACTAATCTGTATCCAGGAAACTGTCCCAGGGTGCATTATCTGGATGCATTTGCAAGATTGTCTTTTATTTATCAAACAAAGCAACTGCAATTTCATTAAATGTGTTTACAAGCATGTGGAGTTATTCATTAGGCCAAAACAGGGATATTAAAATGTTGCTACGTTGCTTTCAAATGTGCTTGCAATTCACTACAGACTACCTGCTCCTCTGCCTGTCATGACTGCACCTCATACTGTAGTGTCTTGACTTGTTCTTGTGCCCACAGACACATTCCTTAGCCTGGGGGATACAAAACATTCCAAACAAAGCCCAAAGTGGCATATAACTTGCATCTTAATGCACATACTGCTCACAATGTAACTGCACTGCCTGATGATCTACATCTAAACGCTTCAGCACAGAAATGCTTTATTTCCTCAAATCTCCCTTCCTGCTTTTCGCCCAATTGTTGCTCTGTTCAAAGCATTACAACCATTTATGGCTGTGTGTGCACTGCAAAGGCAGAGTGACAAGTCCAGACAGATGTGGAATCAGGCTGCAGTATGTGCACAGATACACACCCTTCACATGTCATCCACTACATGATCCAGAAGCAAACCTTACCTTCTCAGAACAACTACTTTAAGTATAAAATACAGATGTGTTAAAGTCAGCCGGCATCAAAAACAGTTGAATATAGGCTCACAGTGACTGGAAAAGAAATTACAAAATAGTCACTTTGGGCCATTTGACTTACCCCTGTCCCATTGTCACAGACCACCACTTTTCTCCCCTCGCTGTCCATTCTGAAACAGATGCCACAAACGGCTCAAGATTCTCCCTCCTGTCAGCGCAGGGGTCTGACTGACAAATAACAAGTTCACATGAATTTAGCAGTGCCTACAACTGCCAGGTAAGCAGAAGTATGCTTGCTTGCTACTCCTTCAAGTGTGGGCGGGCCTGAATGTGAGGACGCCCAGTTTTCTGTGGCCAGGAAGGAAAGAGAACTACACTACAGTATTTGTGTTTGTTTGTTTTGAAGACAGGTATGGTGTTTCCTTCAATGAGGCTTCACAAATAATATTTAAACTCAACATGTTTCTTTTGGAGAAAAAAAAGAAGAAGAACATTAAGGCCATTTTTGTTTTAATGGCCCAAATCTGCACCTTTCTGGGAAGACATTACTACACATATATTCACTACTTTCCAGGTAGATAAACATGAGAAATTATGATACTGTTTTTGTAATTTTGATTCAAGAAACTAGAACACTTATTGGATTATTCCATTAAACTTTTGTGCACTTTTTGAAAGCTCCCCTTTGTCATGATAAAATCCAAGTCACATCACTGCAGATAACTACTGTTTTTGTTAGTAATCTATTTTTTTAATTTCCTCAATAAATATAGATTGTACAGTAGGAAAGCATCATATAAACTAACTAAAAAACATTTTAGTCAGATTATATGATTGTTAGTAAGAATTTATATTTATATTGTTTATTTCAATGTGATGCAAATATAGGCTAAAAATATTTCAAAAATAAACCTATTTCTGGTTAGGTTTGCATAATTCAGTCTATATCCTATGATATAAAATAAAGTTCTAACTTTTTATTTGCTATTGTTATGCTAGCTAATTTTTTAAATATTGTCCATGCACTTTTTTTTTCATTGTGAATTTACTAGACCTATTTTGAATTGTTTTATAACAGTTATATATGGTTTTGTTAAATACAAGGAATTTACAAGGAAGCAGTATTGCATTTGACCGCTAGTATTTTTTGTATTGCTCTGTAATGCTACACATTAATAAAAAGGTAAAAACCATCACTAGATCAACCTGAAATTTACCAACCCCCTTATTGTTTTTCTGGTAGTTCTGCAGTCGCCTCCCATTTTCAAGGTGATGCAGCTAGAGGTCAAGCAAAAACGTATATGGTTAGATTCAAGTATTTATTGATTTATATCATTTTATGCATGCAAAAATTGTTTCCTACGCCCCAAAAGACTCTGGGTGGCGACATTTTTTTCGCCCCCTTAATTTCTACCGTTGCCTTGGGCTGCATGGGGCTACATGACAAGAAGAAAGACGTCGCTTCCGGCCGCCATATTTTTTTATTTTTTTTTTTATTTTTTTTTTTACAAATACTCCTCAACGGTGAAGTTGCAAATATCCTGAAAACATTGGTAAGTGTTATCAGACAACTTCTGCAGTTGTTGTTTTTAAAGTTTAGGCTTGTATTCGTCTTTAGAAAGTACGCTAGCGACTTAAAGGTTATGCTAACCATCAGTACAATGTCCTGATGCTAAACTAGGTTAGCGCTGAAGTTAGTAAAAGAAAAGGCATTTAGCAGCTAAAGACTGGAGATAGATATTTTTTAGGAGACTTAAAACAAACTGAATGCAATTTGTTTTGCTGTATAAGTAGTTTGGCAACATGCCAACCATACAAATCGCAGCAAATAGAAACATAAGTTTGCATAAGTTTTCACTGCATGCATTTGGCTTAATGTTATTAGTTGCACCTGTGCTTTTCCTGCGCTTACAAAAGGTTCATGAATCGGACTGAACTTGTTCTGTTGGGAAAAAAAACAGAATTTTTCCAGTGTAACATAAAGAAATTCAAGGTTTGTTTCAATGATAATGAACTACAAATTTACTTAAAACGTTTTTCCTGCTTTATACCTAAATTATTAGCATTGGATTGTTGGATAAATTCATGTTATGTAATTGTGTTTACTCTAGTTAAAGCTGCAAAAGTTGATTTTGAGGTTCTCCTTAAAATGGTTGAAAACTGTACTCTGTGGACTAATTGTGGCCCATGAGTCAAACGCTGTGACACTGCACTGCATGAAATTTACAAATGCACTGAGTCAGCAAAACCTTGGATAAAAATAGGTTCATTTATTTACATAAAACATTTACAAAATACAAGTTTTCATCGAAATGCAGTAATGTGTTGTGAGAAATGATGGTTGTAAGAAAGACAGCATACAGGAGGCCTTTGAGTGTGTCGTTCTGACGCAGTCATACACACAAAGTCTTGCTGTTCTCAAATGTAATAGGCACATTGGGTTAAGACCGATTAGTGCTTTTACATTCTCGCTGTTTCATCTTTTCTGCTTCAGCCTGCCTGCAGGATCATCAGAGCAGCTCAGGAGCGTTTCCAAAAAGCCTGACATACTTTACAGTAACCAAAAGGTTAAACACACACAGTAACAAAAATGTTTTGTATTTCAGCAGCACATATGCATGATTAGTTACATAAAACATAAAGTAAAGTCTGGCCAAACATGTTGTTATTTATGTTGCATTGCAAAAGAATGATGCCCTTAGTTCCTGTTTAAGGCAGTGAAATGTGTTAAACTGGTCTGTCACTATTTTTACATGCACATTATAGCCTGATTACTCCTGATTAAGAGCATTACCGGTCAAGCCTGACTGATATATCGGTTTGCAGATATTCATCAGCTGATATTGGCTTATTGCAGATATTTCGGTATTGGTGCATATACTAAAACTGTATTTTAAGGCGGGAAAAAATATTTGGGCTACGGATACAAAATAGTGTAATTACGTAGTTTGTCCAGCAGAGGGTGGTCTGTTATTTAATAACTTGTAAATGAAGTGTTTACTGTTCGGTGCACTAATGTTTGGTATAAAGTTTATTCAAATATAAGATATCCTGCCTCCACTTTCTTTGTCACAAGAATTTGATAACCACATTTAGCCAAAATTATATATACCTGATATCAGCCAATATGCCGGATATCGGAATTTTCTCGATCCCTAATATTGGTGTGGGCATTAGCCCCAAAAATCCCATATTGGTCTATAAAGTAGTGATGGGCACGATGGGCAAAGTTTTAAAATTGATCGTAAATTGAATGATAGTGCAAAACCAATACATGCTGATGCTAACAATTACTTTAACTTTTAGACCTTTTGTGTTTGTAATTAGCCAATTAAACTCTTTGTACGACACTCTCTATATTTTGAATATTGTGGTAATGTGAGGATAATCAAGTTACCAGTGTGCATGTAAATGTAGTTGGATATATTAAAAGCCTACTCAAGGCATTGTTCATTGTGTACTCACAACTTTCATACAAATGAATTATGTGGCTCAGATTGTAACTAAAACACAGCGGACTGAAACCAGTATCAAAATTTATAATATTAGCATCCACAAAGTTTAAAGTCTGTCAGCGTTATTTCTATAAATGCTTGTCTGATTGTTGAAAACACTGTTGTTTATGTAAAAGTACCCGCACAATATTTGTCTACCAACAGCGCTGAGTCACATTCAGCAGTAAACTACTTCATAGAACAGTAACGGTCATGTGCCATGGTGCTTTTTTTTAAGTGCATGTTCTTTGCATATTATTCCCTTACAATGTTCCATCACACAAACATCCTCCTCGAGTGTGTCCTCAGCCTCAGACAGTTCAGCTGTCTGTAACGTATGTCTCTCGCTGCTCTCGCCTCTGCAGAGAACGAGAGTCCGTCCGTGAGTCCAGCGTCTCAAGACTCGAACTCGCTGTCGCTGCTGACAGAGATGTCCGGAGTGGACGCTCCCGTTCCTCGGCGCTCATTCTCTGTGCTGCAGTCGCTGGCCTCCGGGCTGCCCAGGTGGCGAGGGGAGGTTGGCAACAAGTGGGGGTGATGGCGGCTCTCCTGATGGGCGCTGTCAGGTGAGCTCTCTGGGGGCAGGAGGGAAGGATCCTGCTGCAGTCTGAGTGGAGGCGGAGATGAAAGAGGTTAGAGTGACATTACTCTGCCTCATAATATCAGCTGTTTGCCTGCAAACAGACCCTCCAAAGATCTTTGATTCTTTTTGGATCATTTTTTAGAGAAGTTCTGTTTATACTCAACTTAACGCCCACAAGCAGCTAATTTCAAGTCCCTGTGAGCCAGATTCTCTGCCTTTTTTCTAAATCAGCATGATCATAAATTATTCTTGACATACCTGTTCTTTGCGGATGCGGCGCGGTCTCTCTGGCGGCGGTTCTTGAACCAGTTGCCGACCTGCGTGGGCGTGAGTCCCGTAGCCTGGGCCAAGTGGCGTTTTCTGGATGGGTTGGGGTAGGGGTCTTGGAGGTACCACTCTCTCAACAGACTGCGAGTTCTTTCCTGGAGAAAGCACACACACATTTTTTTTTTCTCCTTGAAAAATTGAAGCGAAGCACTTGGAAAGCAAAGACACCATATGGTGTTTTGATATCATCCTATTAAACCACATTAATCTGATCATTCTCATATGATGCTCAGTATAATCGTATTAGACTGGATTTATATATAGATGATTACAATCTAAATCAGAAGTATACAGAAGTTTATATCCACTAAATGGGATCATGTTAAGGGGCTTAGTATGCTGATGGAGAGACTCTCCCTCCTGAGGATTGGAATTAAATATTAATCGAACAATACTTCTCTCTGCCACATGAGGGAGATCACACACATATACACACACCCAAGAGGCCAAGATTCTTCTTTTGGCTTTTTAGCATTTTACTGGTGATTTCTGAATCTTTTCTCATTCTGATTTGTAACTCATTTAACAAGTAAACTCTTGAGAACTTAAGGTGAAAAAAATGCTAAAGAACCACTAAAGATCTTACGACCCAGAAAAATAAGTGTAACTACATTTTACCGGATGATGCTCAAGATGCTCTGCACTTTAGGACGCATAGACTGTAAGTTTGCGACAGGATAAATCTGCAGGTGATGCACCAAAAATGTTCCCTTAAACTCTGAATGAACCTTTGGCTCCTGGATGGCGGATTAATGTCTAATTTAGATTCAAACACTGCTGAGCTCAAAGCCAGCCAAGTGATTTTTATTTTGGAAAGAGGAAGCCGCTTTTTAAAGATCTGATAACTATGAAGGCTGTGGGGGAATGTGGCCTTTACAGTTTGCACCAAGTTAATGACGCAGTAAGGAAAAATACAAGTGACCGTTTTAACTTAGGAATGTAGCAGACACATCGTGGCATAGGCTTTACATGTAGGACGTTATTAAAGAATCACAAGTGACACACAATCACAAAAAATATCTTAAAACTAATATGATGTATTCACACACAAGTTGCACCAAGTCAGTGAGAAAAAACTGGTAGTTTTGGTAACTTTAGGAGCCATATTCAGTTTGTCTGACCTTATTAAACAGTCAAAGTGTCAAAGCCTGAGGACCCTGGTAAGAAAATCTGAATAATAATGGCAACGGGCCAACATGCTAAAGTAATACGGCTGCACAGCAGAGGCATGAGGATGACCACTGCAAGAGCTCAAAGACCAGCAGTCACGTTAAAAAGCACTGAAGAGCAAATGATCGTCAAGTATTAAAGTGCAACACCGTCTCATCTT
Source organism: Naso thynnoides (assembly GCA_029783665.1). Lineage (NCBI taxonomy): Eukaryota > Metazoa > Chordata > Actinopteri > Acanthuriformes > Acanthuridae > Naso > Naso thynnoides. The sequence continues at coordinate 14,244,135 of JAQLOL010000016.1, read as the reverse complement.
AATGCATGTTATGAAGCCATAAGGGATTTTTTTCTCTTTTCAGTCAGTTTGATTTTCACCCAAACGCGGCGAACACGTGCGTAACCGGTTCAGACTACGTCACCCTGTCACCATCAGCCATGTATTTGATATTATCACACTACTCCACGAGTAAATGTGTTGTTTACCTTGAAGCAATGCGTCTTCTGCTCGCCGTCCCAGATGGTGCGGGGCAGCGGGAACTTCTTGCGGATCCGGTACTTTTCCACCGGACCCAGCGGCCGCCCTCGCAGCCTCTCCGCCTCTCGGTAGTGCGCGTCCAGCCACAGGTCTTGGAGCTTGGCGTGCGACTCGCGCGTAAAGCGGTGGCTCTGGAGGATCTGGTACAGCGCGTCAAAGTTTCCGCCGTGGAAGGCGACCAGCGCTCTCGCTCGCATCACGGACTCGTGTCGGTTCAGCGCTTCGCCGGCGGAGCCTGGAACGGCGGCGGGTAGGGACCAGAGGAACCTGCCGAGGCGCTCGATGTCCCCGGTCTCCTCCAGGTTCTCGCACACCCGAGCCACCTGGTCCGGTGTGAACATCGGCAGTGGGAACATCTCGGCGCGTCGCTTCTCAGTAGCTCACCGGAAAAAGAGGGGAATGTTCACAAGTCTGCATGAAATGATGTATCCAACCGTGCGTAAAGCTCCGCGCGCCCGCTGCTCGCCACTTGGAGATGCGAAGTTTATTGACACTTGCAGCCTCTATCTTACGCCGCACTTATACAACTGAGTCTTTCTGAGTATTTGACCAAATGTTTCAGAGAAGCCGGTGCGCAACGGAGGCTGCAGCGGCGGCTCCGAGTTTCCAGAGCCGAGCCGAATAAAGAAAGAGGACAAGGAGTCAAACTGTATTTATAGCGGGATACAATTAGCATCTCTGTAGTTGTTTTGAGAAGGATTATACGTCCCGGCCATTAGCCTCTTAGTGGGGGGTAGTGTGTACAGAGGTGACTGGCTGATCAGCTTGTTTGGCTTAGCCGAAGGATACATTGACTGCCAGGATGGATGTAGTGAGCAAACAAGCGACGATAGGTTATTTAATAGGTCGGATCTGAGGAGATGAAGTGAGAGGTTGTGCGCCACAGAAAACAATTTGGAGGCTCCCCAAGAAAATGCACCAAAATTCCCAAGAGTCCACGTCTCTCGTCTTTATAAATGCCTGAAACTTTAAACGAATGAGCGTGAGACACAACTTGGATATCACAACAGATTGCAGTGCTTGTGCTCATGAATATGAGTATCAAATCAAACGTGCCCCCGACATTTGGTCCAGAGGACACGTAGGGACACAAAGCTGGAGCGATCCCCGACCAGCTAATACCCATGTAATTAAAACAGACACGGTTGCACCTATACTCCAGGACCTCCAGTCAGGCCAAGACTTAATAAAAAAAACCGCCTGTAGACATCGATGTGCGGCAGAGCAACTTCAGGACAAGGAATTAATGATCTGCTGCTCCCTTCAATCCTTCTGATCTCAGTAGCTCATTAATCAGTCTTAGGATAATTTTCGTATTAATCAGGTTAAGGCTCCTGTAAGCATCTGTCAGCCATAATGCAAACATGTTGAACTTCATTTGTAGTCACTTTTGCCAGACATCAGGGGACCAAAGCACACCTAAAAAGTGCTTAATTATAGACTGAATGTACAGTTTTGGTTAAAGCCTACAAACAGGCAAGCCTGTCTGATGTCAAGGCAGACTAAGATTAGTCCCTGGATTGAATATGAGGCTTTGCATAAAGGTTGCAGTCAGGTGAAGGTTCATCTGATTTAAAATAAGGTGAATCTGTCTACAATCTGTCTAATGCAGATATGAGACGGCCAGACACCACACACTGTCAGTGGATGACTTCAAATTTTGAAACAAATCCTCCAACAGAAACAAAAAATAAACATCACGTTGTGCATCTTATTCAACATACCTTTACAGTGCATATGCTTCAAGGAATGTAATGAAAGGAAATTATTGCTAAATCAAAATGTGCTGCTGAACTGTGGACTACACTAATTTGAATATTGTTTCATAAATTTGAAAAAAAAAAAGATTTTATCATTTAGGCAAATCATTTTTTGTTTTGTTTTGTTTTATTGAAGCAAATTTTATTCTACCTTCCTTAACAACCTTTGCCTTTTCATCAGTTATTATTTAATGCAAATACCACAGTCTGAGAAGCCTAATAGCTGCAATTTTTTTAAAAAAAGATACATTTTACAATAATTGCTCGAAAACCTCTATTTATACTCTCAGTTTTGCTTAAATGTGTTTTGTCAGGGTCATAACTAATCATCATTTTTTAATCAAATGTTGTATCACTTTTTAAAATGATTTTATTCAGAGTTTTTCTACGGTAGGTTTTTTGTCTGACTGATTCTAAAATATATTCTAAATTACAACAAAATAAAACAAACAACTGTCTAAACTGTGGAACAAACAATCATATAAGACAGAGAAATGCGAAACATTTCCACACTTGAGCAACTAAAATGCGAAAATTACTCAATAAAGTACGGAAAGCCGTTAATCAATCATCAGAATTGTTAATGTTTTCTCAGTCAACTAGTCGACTAATTTGACTTTTGAACACTGTAATGGAGGAAGCTTACAGATCTGCTCCTGAGATGCTGGTCAGTGGAGTAAAGGGTATAGAAAGCGTATAGAATTACTTTATAAGCAGTGGGCAACCATTTGATACGTGTTAGATCTTAAATCTAGATTAAAATACCAGGTGGGATTGGGGGGCTAATGGATGGAAGGGGGTTTGGTGTGAGTTTGTGTGTGTGTGCACAGAAGGGGAGAAATGAGCTCAGTGAAGATCATGCTCACAGTTAATCTAACCCTTACTGGTTTCAGACACTTCGCGCCACTGACCGCCACAACACACACACACACACCCTCACCTTCGTTACAAGAAATCCCCCCGACCCAATCTGTTTAACACTTTAAGGGCAGACTGAACCAAAATCTGCTTAAGCGCTCCCAAGCCGTTAGAACAGAATGAATGTAAGATGGCAGTGGGATGAACAGATGATGGATGTGTTTGTAGAGGGGAGGGGGGTCGGGTTAATTATACTATACTGAGACTTATGCTGCATTCATGTGATGTCGGAATAATCAGTTTTGCAAGTTGAGAAGTCGTTCTTCCGACTTCGCTGCGTTCATGAGTTTTAAGGTCGTAAAATGAGAAGAATATGGAGCGTTCAAACAAGAGGTTGATTTATGCTCAAAAGTAACATTTCCAACTAAACTAGGTCACTCTACATGGACAGCAGTTAACATTAAAACCATATTACACATCACACGCGATCAAAAATCGATATTCACGTTAATAAATAAACTTTCTTACCATTGGTCAAACATTGACTTTGCTCGCCATGTTTGTGAATTTATGAAGTCATGTTGGAAACTCATGTTACAAAATTATCTCTGTGTTGCTGAGTTGTTTTTCCGACATGAAAAGCCATATATATATATATATATATGAATTTTCATAGTGGGAGACTCATTATTCCGATTATTCCGGATTATATTGTGCTGTTCCAGCTGTCATTGATATATTATGAAATTACTGCCCTTGACGCACTTAATATTGATGATTGAGCCCCTGCTCTGGTGGTTAATGTGTAACCTCATGGCCATTTAATAATCTATTTTTTTCTCTACATCCTGTCTTTACTTTCTGTTAGCATAGCACCTACTTTCAATTGGTCAGCAGCACTTTTGTTTTGAAACTGACTCCAAAAAACAGTGCACTGTATTTTTAAATGACAAAGACAAACAGTCTTTTAGCAGCCATAACACGTAGCTTTCCTATGTGTCTGTATAAATCTAAAATTAAATAGACCCCGAATATAAAATGTTAGCTTAAGTTGTCGCTGCATAGGAAGGTTTGAACCTGACCTTGCCGTCTAGGTAATTTCTGTGTGTTAACACGGTCTAAATAAACGCGCAGGGTAGTTGGACTGAAGGTGAAGATGTTTGTGTGTCTCGTTTTGTGTCGTAATTCAGATGGTGAAGATGGCACACCAGATCTGAAAGCCAGACGGAGCAATCGCCTTTTTCCTAAATGATAGAGACCAAAACTGCTGGTACATTCTGGTGCTCCTCATCAGCTCACGAGATAAGTCATCTTCATGTTTACTACCAAAGAGTTAACATCCAATGGTGGGTCAGATTTAAATATGTGTGGAAAGCATCTATGATGCTTAAGCAAGCAGCACAAGCTGCAAGGTCTTACCCCAACACATGACGGAAAACTAGCAAACAATGGTCGAGGTAAAGGTAAAGCAGCTTTATTGTCATTACAATGAACTGTGCAATGAAATAGCGAGGTGAGAGTGGAGGGTTAGTTTTGAGCAACTGTGTCGCCATTTTGGGCCAACCCAACGTGCCTAACACAGTGCTTAACAATGGACCTGGTTAATGTTTGATCTAATTTTAGCTAATCCTTAACGCCGTATTACCAACATTTTAATTGGCCGTGCTTCTGTTATTTAAACTGTGCAGAGTCTTCTCCATCAGTGTAATTCGTAAAGATCACGCAATGGAAAAAATTTCATGGTAAATACGACGTGTTCATGGGATACTTCCTGTCTTTATGAGTTGACAAGCATCAACTGGGGCACATAGGACCGTGGGCCGCTCAAGCTGTAGCAGTTGTGTCGAGTGCAAACGAATGTGGAAGTTCTCGACTGGTTTCTGACATGGGACAAACATGGCTGGCCTGTTATGACGCATCTCGGCTTGAAAACCTGCTTTCATACGATCCAGTCTTTGAACTGCAGATGTAGCCTATTAGTGCTAACCTGTGATAGCCTTTTGCTCAAAAAGCCTTTGTGCCGGTACAGTGCATTAAGGTTTAAGCTTCCTGTCAGTCTACAACTCTGATCAGGGTAAGCTTGTAAAGAAATCAACTGGATATGTTGTTCTCTAGCTCAAGCTGTGACATTTTTACTGAGTGAAACTTCCTGTTTCACTTCAGTAGATGTAAACCTCTAGTTTCTAGTTCCATGGATTGTGTTTGGTCACTGTACTGTGTTTTGATCCAAGAACAAACAGGAGAACATGTTCGACTTGTTGGAAACTACAAATTAATGTAGACACACACACACACACACACGAACACACACCGCCTCATTGGCTGGACCTATAGATGGTGGAACCCCACTTGGCATAATTAATTAGTGGCTTAAGCAGAAGCCTCCTGCTTAAAAAATGACCTGTTGATTTTGCCAACAGGCGAAGTGGGGGGCATGCATCTGTGTGTAGGTGTGTGTGTGTGTGTGTGGAATGTGGGGTATTACCATGCTGTATAAATCCACACCAAGCACAATTAACAAGCAATTGGGAGGAGAAGTAATTAGTATTATCTGCTTATCACTGTCAGCCCCTATTCTAAGGAAAATGGGTTAAAACACACACACACACTTGCGCGCACACACTCACATACACTTACACACACTAATTCCCTCCAGGCAAATGTGTAAGGGCTAATTACAAGCTCATTTGCAACTCAATAGCAGTATCCTCTCAGACAGGTCTATCCCCCTGCGTCCTCCCCTCCCCTCGTCCCCACAGACTAGCTTCACCTCTCAGCCCACACCGGGGCCTCTCACCAAACAATCGACAAGTACTGCTTCCCCGTCCGTCGCTGTGGGGTGAGAGAGGTCGATCCCTTGATTCAATTGACACAGGTGATATAAGGTAAATGTAGAGGCATTTCTAGCAAACACTGTTGGAGGATGTCATCAATAGGGCCTGATCAATGGGTTTCAAGGGCCGACGCCAATAACCATATTAGGGAGCAAAATAATTACAGTTTTCCGATATATCAGCCGATATTACATATGTATGTATGTATGTATATAGGCAAGGTAGCTTACATTTTAACAAACTTTATTCCAAACATCAGTGTACTGAGCGTTAAACACTTCACTTATTAGTTACTGAATAACCAACAGCCTTCTGCTGGAAAAACTAGTTAGTGCACCATTTTAAAGGCAGGCATTTTTCTGGCTTTGAAAAACAGTTTAAATATTGGCAAATATCGGAGAACTTATATCCGAACATATTTGCAATATCAGCCGATAATATTGGATAAATTGATATATCGGTCGGGGCCGTACTAACACTTCGTAACCAAACAGAGATTTCAATTTGATCTCCAGCTAAATTTCTTTTTTTTTTTTTTTAATTAATTGAATGTTAATTAAAAAGAGTAGACATAAATTGTAATAGTGTGTGAGTATCCAAAGGGTTTATTTAAGGCTTGTGAGTGTTAAATACATGGGATCTTATGAGAGCCCAGAGAAAGTCGGCATGCAACTTCTTTATTTAGTGTCAGAAATCCAGAAGGCGATTCTCAAAGTCACAGATCTTGCCGCTTGAATAATTTCTCTCATGAAGAGCTGCGTGCCACCGTCTGAAATAACAAGTGAATTACAGCACGAAGCTCCTTCACACCTCCAGGTGTGAAGTTAAATGCTATCCGGAGATTATTTGTGTAATGAGATGTTCCTTCCAGGAATCGTTCACTGCTGGTTTGTTGTTCCTCACACAGGCCGTATCATGTTCACTGTTTCAGGGATCAGCTTACTGCAGGCTCACGGTTAGCTGGCAAACTCTAATTTAAGCCTTTAGAAAAATAGCCTGGCAAATCACTGCTTGTGCTGGATTATTTGTTTTCTTGCTCGTTGATTGTGGTCATGGAGCTTTTAATAGCGAGAGCTGACCGTCTGGCTGTGATGTAATGAGCTGAGGACCATTTTGAGAATTGATGTAAAACCCCAAAAAAGGCCCTGAAAGGCTGATGCTGCGCTTTTTTTTTGTTTGTAAATAAAACTTAAAACTACCTGTAGGGTAATTTATTTGGCTGAAGGCACTGTTGATTTAATCCTGTCAGGTCTTTTATGATTGCAAAAATTCATTTCACAAACCATCTTTCATGTTTAATTTGTTACTCTTTGTCTGCCTGTTAGTCCTGGTTGCTCTTCCTGGTGCATTTACTCAAGTTAAACTAACTTTCTGATGTGAAACAACACAACCACAGCAACCTGCAAGTACAGGAGATACATTTGAGTGCAAGCTACTTACAAGTTTGCAATAATTTTATTAACAAAAAGCATGAATATTTTTGTGCACTACATGGATGAAAAGGTTTTGTAATTTATCTAAGACAAATGCACCACATATTTTTCTTGAATATTGCTCCACATTGGTATGAAGCCCTCGTCTTCGTCGGCTTCCCTCCATCATCATATGTAACAGGTGTTACTTGAGTTGTTTAGGAATCCCCAGGGATTTAAGGTGGGACTTATTCTTACCTAATACTATAATGCTCATTAATTCCTGCTTTGGTGACTTATGTCCCCCTGATCCTCTCTGGTCAGCCCAGCCCGGCCCATCCTCGACCTGCTGACGCTGTCAGGCCTCAACCTAAAGGCCGCTCAGCCGTCAGGTTGGAAGACGCCTCAAAGGGATCGTTTGATTTTTAGAGGGAAATTTTCTTGAAAGGCAGCAAACTGGGACAGAAAGATGAGGGTACAAGTCTGAGTGTGCCACTGATGATGGACAATTTTGTCATGATCTGCCCAAACAGAGCGGTTTGTTTTTTTGTGTAACAATTTGGAGGGATTTGAGGAACACCGTGTCCAAAAATACAGTTTCCTCAGTTCGGTGGGGAGGTTACTGTCTGCATGAAGCCCCTCAACTAGAAATCCTGGATGTGAACCTCATGAGCAGTTCCCCTGCTAAATAACGACACAGTTTGATCTGGTTTTCCTGTTTTCTGACTCAACTCGCACTCTGATCTTTTTTTAATCTGAGCTAATGGAGTAAATTTAGGCCATACTCTGATATGGGATGCCAATCCACCAAAAACCAAAATAATTGGCCTCTCCTTCATCGAAGTGGAAGAGCACACAAAATTCTTGGTACAACTTGGGGGGAAAAAGTTAAATTTCTTTTCCTTTAACAAACAAATATAAACAGTGTTTTGTTTTCTGTAAGGGGGCAAACATTTGCATATTGATTTAATTGCCAGCTAGTAAAATATAGGACAAGCAAATGTGTTAGTATTGGTCAGAATTAATTGCAAAATGTGCTCACATGAGGGGACTTTTTGCAAAATCGACGCTGGTTGGTGATCTTTCTGTTAAGAAGGGTCTGACTAAGGAAAGACACCCACTCGTATAGTCGATATGTTGTGTAAGTGTTAGAGGCTCATGTCCGAACACATGAGGGGTGGTGACATCTGTCAACTTGTGTTACCTCTGAGCTGCACCAAATAATGAAAGGATCATCTTTACATGAACCAAAATCAGTTGGACTTCAGAAACTTGACTGCACTTTGGCACTCAGTAGAATAAATAGTCCCAAAGGCCAAATTATGTTGATTTCTATTATAGTTTATTTTACAAACTCCAATGTCATGAAAGCAGGAGCATTCTTGTTGCCCTGTAATGACGTATCAGCAAGAAAAATCACATAAGAATGAGTGAAAACAAATGCAATCACCCTCATTGGTAGCTTATATTGATTTTTTCCTGTTGTTTTGTCAAGTCAAGTTCGACTAAAATTTAATAATCCCACTTAATCTCCTGTACCACTGCTGCTTTATTAAGTATATTATCTAGAGCAAGTGATCGGCCAGGTTCATGGACATTAGATCAATTAATTCTTTACACTCAAATCATTTCATTTGAAACTTTAGTGATACTTTTGATGGATTTTTAATTTATTTTATTTTTTTTGAGGAGTGAAGAAATCTGTACTTGATTCGTCCTCCGTGGCAGCAGTAGCAAGGCGTGATGATATCAGTGAAATCCTGCAGGTAATGTTTGGGACATTGTTGGCATGTTTATGTTGTGCAAACACTGGAGTCATTGTATCATAGCTTCAATCATCTGCTGCTGAATGACTGTGATAAATGAGCCTTGTATTAGTGCATCGATCGAGGCAGAATTAACTCACTGTTGCCACGGCAGCAACTGTAAAAGTGTGTGTGTGTGTGTAAGTGAGTGATCAAGAACATGCGTTTTAGCCATTTACTTTGAGGTCTATGAGTGTGGATTGCCCGCAGCACAGCAGGACATATAGTTTAAATGTAAGCATCATGAATTTTAAATAATTTCTCACCTCTGTGTGTGTGTGTGTGTGTATTTGTGGCTTCATATCTGTTGTGTGTTTTCCTGCTGGGTTCATGTGACAGCAGGGGTGGGAGGCTAAGAGGCGTTAGCTTTGGTGAGAAGGATTACCGATATCTGTTAGGCCTCCTTTTCTTTCCCCGAGGCCGTGTCACGTCTCATTACTTCTGTCCTCCAGCCCAGATAGTCTGGCTTTAGCGGGATACATTTAAAATGCGAGCAGCCTGGGCGTCCAAGAACACCAGGTTTAGAGGCCGAGTGATATGCGTGCCCTTTGCCTGAGAGGCTTTTTCCAGTAAGCAGACAGGTAAACTTCTCCCAAAGCTGGCATTGATGGCAGTTAAGCCTTCACTCGTTTAAGTGAAACGGATGGCTGCATCTCAAGAGAGAGACGTGCTCAGCGTGTGGTTGCAATCTGTTGTTGTGATTGTCTCATCGAGAGAGACCCCAGCTGACCGACCAGCCTGTAATTAACATGTAACATCGCACACATCACATGTATGAGAAGGATAGGAGGGGGTAAAATTAGAAGATAGCGAGGTGGAGTGTGTCGCTAGAGCACATTGGAGAACTTCAGTCATTTTTCAAGTTAAAATGTCAAACATATTTTTGGCTCTAGAATTTGCTGCTTTTCTGTTTTTTATTATTACGAGGTGTTCATTGTAGATCTGCAAAATTGTCAAAGGCTTTTTTTTTACTATATTATGACATTTTCATACCAAACAATTAAAAGATAATGAAAAATAATTATTACCTGCAGCTTGTAACTGGGACATCAACCAACACTGTTGTGGTCAAAAAACAAAAACAAAAACTAAGAAGCTTCAATTCTCACATTTTATAAATTATTTAATTGACGTGAAAAGAACAGAGAGGGTAAAGCTTTTATTGTGCTAATTTTTTTGCAAAATAATATAACAATAATAGAAAAAAAACAAAAATAATGAAAGTGACAAAAAATAAAACAAAAATCTATTAAATTTGTTTAATCATTTAAACACAATAAAACTGGGGATGTGTTTTACAGCCACCATTAAAGGTGAAAATTTATGTGATTGACTCAAGCAGAAATATTCTCTGACGAGTTCATGTGTAAAAGTTTTATTCATGTTGCGTTTAGGAGCGTTTAGTGACATGCAACTTTAGTTTAACTTTGTTGAAAAAAATTCCGATCACATAAGTAAACATTTTAACAAAATACTTAATAAAGATAAAGTCCTTTTTATACATTTTTATGTGGAAATGTTACATATCGTTAGTTTGAGTCATTTGAACGAACAAACATACAAATTGTTTCAAAATGTTTCATTCTTCTCAAATGTTATTTGCTGCTTGTCTCATTTATTATAAAGTTTAGCATTTTAAAATGTTTTTGCATTTGCATTTTTGTTTGGTAAAATAAACATTTAGAGGACATCAACATGGTACCTGGAAACTGCCATGTGTTTTTCTCATTATTTTATTTAGCTTTACTTACCTTTATTCTATATATGTGTTTTCTGGGCCATGCCATGAAGGTCGCACTTTAACCTTTTCACTTCATTGTACTTGTATAATGGGTGTGACAGTTAATCCTGGGATTGAATTCAATAGCCCAAACATTTAATAAAACAAACGAAACAACATTAACCGATCAAAGAATAATCATAACATCAAAAACAAGACCTCAGTCAAGTCATGTTCATAACTAAATTAACATAAAATATGCTTCCAGGCTTAAAAAAAGTTTTTTAGAGTCGTAAAATGTTGATTTTAAATGATGTATTACTGTCTCAACTGTGACATGCGTTAGTGTGGCAGAAACACCATCATGTGAGTGTAATCTAATTAGTCTTCTGATACAATGTATTGTAAAGCTTCTTTGAGACACTTCAGTTAATAATTTATGCAGTAATTGTAAAGAACTCTTTACGGCATTTGGTTTAATCACTTGCAAATCCTTCCAGTCAAGTGGCTCATTGAAAGAAATCACTGATGTTAAGCTGAGTGGCATAAACATCCTCTATAGACCTTTTCTCTTTAAACGGCTGTTCAACATGCTACAAACAAGCAACTCATTTGTAACCACGTTTCTCTTTGTGAATTCCTTTCATCAGTATGGGTCATTGACTCCTTCATTTCTCACCCATCCGCTGACCCAGAAGGGCCTGTGTGTCTACAACGCCTGTATTTTGACCCCTCGCTCTCCTTGCCCTCCCCCTTCTCTCGAGGAACCCCCCCCTACCGCCTGCTCATCTCGCCCTCCAGCTGGTTGCCTCCACCGTCCAGAAGCCGCGGAGCTCTCCTGGCCTTAACTGGGCGGCTAATCTAGATGGCGGGAGGCCTCCCTCCTGCTAGCCTACACAAGAGAGGGCAGCCCTAATTGCTTATGTCGTAAAGCTCTCTGACCCAGATAAGCCTCCACTGCCCAAAGCTGTCGATATAAACCCCACTTTACCTCACCAAACCTGCCTCTCCTGATCCACACAAGCTACCCCCCACCTACAAACATTTCTGCACCTTCTGTCACATGACTAACACCCAGGTCAGGGGGAGATGGGGAGAAAATAATGAACAGGATGGGTAGACGAGTGCTAATTTTAATGTTAGATGAATACCAACAGCTTATTTAAGGAGTATGTTGCAGGAGAAATATCTACTTTTTAAGAGGCATTTTTAATTTATGTAGTTTCACGTAACTCGGCCATGTGCTTTATTGTAAAACTGAAATTGTGTGTGATGAAGTCTGATTATATGAACATGTCCGAAACAAATAAATAAATAAATAAATAAATAAAATAAAATAAATAATACTCTTAGAAGTTGTGTTCAAAATGTTCAAGTGAAGAAAATACTTTGATAATTATGACACAAGCTCTTTTAGATCGATTAATAAACTTGGTCAAAATTGCATAAAAATACTCCAGGACTTTCTTTCAAGTTTGTAGTTAGAGCATATCTTCACAGAGGAAGGCGTGATAAATTGAGCAGAAAGCAAAAGTGTTAGATATTTGCTCAGGTGGGCGATGATCAGTTGAGCCCAACGAAAGCTGATCTAAAGCCGAAGCATGGAGTTGCGTGCTGCTAGCTCTCGCGTGCCTGCTTTATTACTGAGCCCGGTAATGAAGGCTTAGCCACAAAATGCCACAGTGCCTCGGACAGTCAAGTGCCGAATGTCACACGTGCTCCACTTCACCGACAGATGGCCGACTCACTGATCAACATTTGGGCAACTTTAAATCTTAAGAAAAAAAATATGAACCTCTTTTGTTTTCAACTTTCCTAAACTGGCTTTTGTCAGACAGAGACATTCAGTATATGACAGATTTTGGATATAATGAGAAACTTAAGGAGAATAATTCATTACTCAGGTGTTGAAGCTGCTTTGGTAGCCACTGAAGAAGTGATTTGGTCAATTTCAAACTAGAGTCTTACAAAAAACTCCTTAAAGTCAACTTTAATACAGATCTTAATTACTAAATAGGAGCTTTTAATTGGATGCTGGCCTGACTCAGCGTGTAATCACCCATCACATGCTACTGATGCTGGGATGCCTTTAAACCTCCATCTTAAGCCATGTTACACCACAGGTTAATGTCAACTGTGTCAAGTGCTTGGTGAACGATACTCCCACTCATGGCATCCTGTAGTTACAAGACATGACAGTGTGGCCGGTATTATTTTCACCTCCTGAGTCTGTGTCAGCACGGCCAACATTTTCTCCTGGAGACGCATATTGTGGTTTTAAAAAAGGGCTGAGTTTGGTCAGAGCAAGGGTGCAGGGGGTCCTCAAAAAGTTTGAGGATGTTGTTCGATACTTTTAGCAAGTCAAAGTATCTTAAAGAAGTACAATAAGTGGAAGTTGTTGGTCAAATAAAAGTCATCCAGTAGGTTTAATAGAAATTCCGACAATACTGTACAAACAAGGCATTACATTTTGTGAACACAAAAGAAAAAATAAATACAAATCCAAAAAAAAGCAATTTCAAGTAAGGACAAGACATGTGAGAAAAGAAGCACCACAGCACGTCAACACGAAGGTAGTCTGTTGAAACTGAGCTAAGTCCAAAAAAATGCAGAATAAAAGTGATTTAACAGTGGTTCCACAACAAAATTTTTTTTTCGCTGCAAACAGAACTACGTGCTACAGTTTTCCTGCTTGGGGTCTTAAAAAAAACTGGATCCATTAATTCCAATGAACGGAAAACATTTTCACAATAAATATATCATAAAAACCACAAGTAAGGAAGGAAAAAATGATTTGAATCTCTCCAAAATCAACAAATTACAAACAACTCAACAACAAAACACATTTTGTATATGCATACTCTGCACACATGAGAAGGTTTATACTGCGTGTAGTGTATTCTTATGTGTGAGATCAATAATGCTATCCTCTAGTGGTGCTGAGATAAACAGCAATTCTTTCTAAAACACAGGCTGCTTCTGTTTGTGATTAACATTTTGCTTGTGCAGTATCTTTAGCAACTGACCCACAAACCATTGCTACACTGACTGGCCCTGAAGGTGAAAGCAAAAAACAAACAAACAAAAAAAAACAACAGAAAAAACACACGTCTAACACTGATCTATTTGATGACCAGTGTCAGATCGTCAGTGTTATGATACAGTAGTTTCCACACTCTTCGTAAAATTATAGCATTGAATAAAGTTCTACATTAAGTTTCGCAGTGCGCTGTCGTGCTGATGACTTGTGAGTAATCTAATATCTTTATAAAGTCTACACAAGAAGAAGTCGTCCCAGGCTTATGAGAACTTTGAAAATATGCTCACAGCTGAGGCACAAAATGAATTCACATCCCCCGTGAGTGAACAGCAGCACTGGTGTTGTGTAATGCCTGTGCTCTGCTGCAGCGTTTCCCACTTCAGTCTAAAACACTGAAACATTTGATGCCATCTAGTGGTCAGAGCAGGTCACTGATTGGCCCAACTTTCTAGAAGGACTACAGAGTCAGGGTTGATTTCCTGTTATGCCAAGAGGAGAGAATTACTCCAACAATGAGGAAAAAAACAGCCATTTTGTTTCACTTCATTATTGTTATTGAATAGCTGAAAACTGAAAATAGCTGAAGCCAGCCTCGACCTTTTTTTGCCTCCACGCCAGAACTAAATGTCCCTTCTAGACTGGACAAAAACCAACTAATATTCACTAATATCTGGCTTTTTGTCTGCGGTGGAAATGGGGACAATCGAGATCATTCCTAGTTTAAAAACAACAACTCTGCAGTACTTCACCATACAGTATGTGGTAGCATGTATATCAGCTCCATTTCCAATCTGACAGTGATGCCTAAAGTAAACTCTGAACAGTCCTGTGTGCTTTATGTGATATTTATTCACATTAGCACTAAATGTGATTTTACATAAAGTAAACTGCAGGGCGCACGCACATCTGTTAAAAGATTTTAAAGTACATAACGGGCTACGCTGAATCTAAAAATAACATGACGTGGTAAATAAAGAAGTCACAACAAGCACACAGGACTGTTTCGAGTTGTTAGAAAGTTTATCTGATGATTTTAGGCCAGGCAGGCTAGCACTTTCCTTTGATCACCATTAATTAAGCTAAACTAATCAGCGGTGGGCGATCTCCACCCGTCTCTTCCTCGTTAATGCAAGCGACGTGCACAAGAGACTCCACGTGGCATCTGATTCCCAGTCAAGACAAACTTGTAAGAATTGCTTTACATTGTTAATATGGATTTAAAACTGTTGCGAAATGCAAAATAATAGAATATTAAACGTGCATTAAAAAAAACATGATTCGCTTGAGTGTTGAAATTGAGCAATTAATCACGATTTTAAAAAATTGTATTGTGCAAATGCTAAGACAACGCTTTAAGCCAGATGTTAGCATGTGTTATTAGGGTTTTTGTCCAGTGTGAAAAAGATAAAATGTCAGGACTCTTACACTGTTAGCACAGCCACCATCCATCCTGATTCAAGCAGCAACAGTCAAAAATTTGTCAGTCAGCCTTGAACTGAAGGATAGAAAAATAAAATAACTGCTTTAACTTGCCTCCATGCTGCTTTGTACGTTTCCTGTTTTCCGCTGCATTGGTGACGTCTGATGTGACATATATGAAAAAAAAAAACTCAGAAAGAAAAACTCTTGAGTTATTTATAGTGAGTTTACCCTCATTGGAAAAAACTGTGCATATGCCCTAGTTTTGGTGTGAAATGGCTCAGGTGAGCATATGAAATTGAACTGCAGTTTTTTTTTGTTAATTTTTTCTGCTACAGAACGATGACTGCCTCCCACCTTTGTATTAGCCAATCAGAAGACTGGTAGTTGCAGAAAGGCAACTTGTTTTCACATGATCATACGGCTTCATACCAAATTTGCATTAAGCTGTTACGTTGTCCTTTACTTCCCTTTAGTAATAAAAAAATATTACTTATAAATTCTGAATGTGATTTCAGTTGGACTTTGAGGAATGAGGCAAGTTTTGATCACCTGTCGTGAAATATTGACCCTTAAACCTCATGGTAGAAACGGTGAAAGCAGGACTTTTGTCTTTGAGTGAACATGCAGAGCTTTATCTTGCAGTTTTATTCTGTGCCTATTTTGTGTCTGGCCTAGCTGGATTTTTTTTTTCCCAATAGAAGCTGTACCTCATAATGCCTTAAAACGACTTTCTGTCAAATGCCACTGAGGTTTGAAAGTTGATTAAACAACAAAACAAAACAAAAAGACAGTTGGCTCACTGGTCACTAATCTGAAATGATCATTCCTTCCTTTCAGTCACAACTAGTGCGATGGTCTCAGAAATCCCGTGGCAACATTTCCCTGCGGCTTATTTTCAGAGGGACATGAAATGAAAACAAGAGTTGGATTAAATGCAACGCCTACTGCTCCATTATCACAAGAATTGCTACAAAAACTAGGACGTTTCGGGTGCGGCGAACCTGACAGTAAGCGAAACCTGTTTAAATTGAGAAAAAACATACGGCTGATTTCATTAGAGACTGACGGAGGCAGGATATATATAGTCCTGAACTTGTTTCAACATCGTCGGTTGGAGGACGGGTATTTGGTTTTCAGGCCCTCTTTGAAGCTGCGAAACAGAACCCGGTTGCGTTTGTTCTCCTCGTCCTTCCTGGCATGGAACTCCCCCTGGATCTTGAAGCCCCGGTGCACCACGAATGCTGAGCTCAGCACGGAGAATCTGTATCCGGCCACATGGAGCTCGCAGGTCTGGAGGGAGATGGAAGGACGGGAATGAGAAGGCAGACGTGGAAGGAAGTGATAAGGGGGGAAGATGAGACAGTAGATGGAAATGATGGGCAAGAGTGATCAGAAGTCATCCTCATTAAGCACTACCAAAAATAATGGCACACAGACCTCGTTCAGACTGCAGGCAAATCCGTTTGCGGATTTGTTGCGTCACCGTTCTGTACCAACCTATCTGCATGGGATACCACGGTAACGATGTAGGTGTCTGCATGCGCTGGTAACCAACTTTACAACATGGAAGTATGACGAATAGAAAAGGAGACACATCATATC
Source organism: Naso thynnoides (assembly GCA_029783665.1). Taxonomy (NCBI): domain Eukaryota; kingdom Metazoa; phylum Chordata; class Actinopteri; order Acanthuriformes; family Acanthuridae; genus Naso; species Naso thynnoides. The sequence goes on along the minus strand of JAQLOL010000016.1, from coordinate 14,227,463 downwards.
CCCATCCAAGCACTTGCTTTGTAGTCATGTCACACCAGAAAGACTCAGCGACAGAACACACCGATTAACGCTACGATGTTCCGCGCTGCAGTTGAGGTGGGCAGCGCTGCGCAGTGGGAGGTTTGGCGCCATCTGCAAAGCAGTCAGCGGTGGGAGCATGTCTTCCTTAAGTCATCTGATGATGAGAGGTGGTGTGCACATTTTGTAATGCGCAACATTTGTCAAGATCTGTGGCCTCCTAGCGCCCCGTCTTGTCCGTCAAGACACTTAATTCAGGTGAACAGTGTCGGTGGAGTGACGCAAAGGACACCCTGATATCTGTTTTGAATGAGTAGAGTGTCCGGACTGAAGACTCGTCTGTAGAAATCGGAATTTAGGTCGCATTTCAAACCACCTCGCCATATGGTTTGGATCTGATTTGCAAAAATTTGGATTTCAGACAGTTTTTTGCTGTTCAAACTACCTGAAATCAATCTGGATTCAATCTGGATATGCCAAAAAAAATCCGATTTGGGCTGGCAGTCTAAACAAGGCCTAAGACTTGACCGCTCCAAGTTGCGTGAAATGTTTATCCGATTCTAGTTTTCTGTGAAAGATCAGCAGATGTTCAGGACAAGGCTGTGATGGAGCGCCTTTGCTTAATGCGACGCGGGGAGAGGGGGAAGCAACGAGGGAATGAGTGAAATTTGGAACAAAAAGAGTTCAAATGTACAAACCTGGCTGATACGATTGAAGCCATATTGCTTGAAGTTCTCATCATAGAGCGGCACAGTGCGGGGCCCGATGTAGAAAGGCTCCCAGGGATCCACCCAGGTGAGCGTGTAGGCAACTTCCAAAGTGCCCGTCTCCCTAACGTGGCTGTTAACCCACTGCGAGTAGTTGGTGGGGGCTTGACAGCGAGGACACAGCTCTTCATAAAAAGGCCGGACCTCACCTACCTGATAGAGCTGAACCAGCTCCGCCTTCGTGGCAGGCATTTTTCTGGCATGGCGGATTTCGAAGGCAGGTAAGACAAATACCTCATCGCTGGCTGGCTCACGCCTCGCGTTCATGGCCAGGAACTGCTGGTGCAAGTCAGCGCTGGGCATCATGTCGATGTCAATGACCAGGATGTAGGAGGACTCTGTGCCACCTCGGGCGACGTTACGAAGAAGGTTGTTGGGATAGGAGGTGTTTCCGCCGATGGCATAGTTCTTGTACTTATCCCTGTGTGTCTCCAGCCTGGAGAACACAGAGGAACAGTCCATAAGCCCTGCAAAATGCTCTCGGTCCTGCTCAGGGAAACTGGCCATCTCTCCTGAGAGGCAGACCAGGTGGAAGTCCACCAGGGCTTGAATCTGAGGACAGAAGAAGCTGAGTGCATAGACCAGAGCCGTGGCGAACTTGACATCTTGCCCATGAGCAAATATAGCCACAGAGAGCGGGTTTTGCCACCTTTCCAGAAGAGATTCCAGGTGATGGAGGTTATTGATGGTTGTATGTGTGGCTAAAGCCAGGACATTGGAGCCAGGGTTGGATCCTGGTTTCTGATTTGTGGTGAAATCACTTTTGATCAAGTTCTTATACACTCGGTATTGACCACTGTTGTCAAAGATCCCACCGGTAGACAGTGAATACCTCAGTCGCTCCTTCCGCGAGTTTTTCTCGGGGTGCCCATTTTTCTTGCCCCCAGAGCCTCCAAAGAGCTCGGAGTATCGGTACCGCTGCTGCTTACCGTGAAACTTGGATAAGAAGGACAGGTATATGAGCTGCAGGAGCGCTACTATTAGCAGAGCACTCAGTACCACTTTGAAGGCGGAACATTTCTTGGAGAGATGCATTCCAGAGAAGCTACAAACTGACCAATTCATGCACACAAAGCAGGTCTTAACATCGGAGAAGGTTGCTGTTTCCTTGAGGGCTGGCTATTTCTGTCCAAGCGCTCCAGCTAACGTTACCTACATTGCTATCACAATGCTAACACTGCAGCCTGTTCGGCTGGAAACGCAACGAATACTTGGCTGCATATTTTTCTTCTTCGTGGCAGCTCTGCGCCAGATTTTCACACAGTCTTCGTCAGCTCGAATAAAACAACGAAATTAATCCGTTTTCTTCGAGCCCCATCAAAACAAAACACAGTTGTTACCATTCTGCGCTGCTTCTGCAGCGACACCGGCGCATGTAAATACGTAATGACCGTAATGTCTGGAGCAAAGGCGCCAGCGAAGCAGGTCTTGAAGCAGTGCTAGCTGTTTAGCTGTAAGCTAGCATGTTGCTTGCGGTAAGAAGTGCCATTGTTGCTTTATTAGGTGTAGATGAAAGCTACTGAGTCTACACAATCATGATAAATGATTCTTATACGTGTTTTGATATGTATAAATTAGCATATTCATACTATATAGTCCTCATGCGACGAGGTGGCCGAGTGGTTAAGGCGATGGACTGCTAATCCATTGTGCTCTGCACGCGTGGGTTCGAATCCCATCCTCGTCGACAATGCACTTTTTTCCCTTTCAAATTCGAGATCACTCATCACGTCACATTTACTTAATCTGGACACACACCCGCTAGATCTTCTTTTGAAATTTTGCTATGCAATGCAATGCATCAAAAGGGCAACATGAAAAGTTGCTGCCTTCTTACACTGACATATCTTTAAATGTTTTTTTTTGTACACACATCAGGTTAAGCGAAGTCTTGGAGTATAAATTACAATTAGTGGCAAAGTTAGGACTTCTTTCTTTAGTACAGAGAAAATCTGGTGAGGAAAAAGATGAACGCCACTTGAACCAGTTTAACTTTCTGAATATATTCATTTATAAGTGATGTTAGGGTATGGTTATGTCGTATGGGCTTTGTGCCACACACTTGAAAGAATGTAAGACACCAGACAGAAAAAGCACAATTTTGACATTCTTTAATTCATGGCCATCAAAAACAAAAAAAACAGAAATTGTCCTTACAACTACATAAACAGTTTGGACAGCACACATCAGGTCCTAGGTGGCATTTCCTCAAATAAAGAAAAAAAAAAAGTAACCATCTCATTTTCCAGCATGTGCTACAGATCAGAAAGAATACAAAAGGTTTACTTGTTTTTTCAGTGACGGGGCTTCATTATTAAGGTGTGGTGGCAGCACTGACGTCTTGTCACTTTGGTCACAGTCACAGCATGCGCTTTTGTGACCACTGAGCACAAACTGACCTCACATCAGCATTATGAGCACAAACCAGCAGACTTAGAAGGGAGTTAAGCGTGTTTCAACCTACTCACACATAAGGCCTGTATGGCGCTCTCAAAGCGAGGCAGTACTTGAAGAGAAGAAATTTTGGAGAATAATCTAAAGTAGGCAGGAGCACACGGATAATAGGCAGAGTATTTTATTAAAAGACTACCATTTGGGCGCTAGGTCCAACCTAGTTTGGTTTATTTTCCAAAATTTCTTCTCTATAAACCAGCAGACTTTCCACTCATAGTTCTTGAGTAAAATGTTTTACAGAAGTTGAACTAATTTGATTCATTTTGATCTATAGGGACATGTTTACAGTATAGTCTCTTGTTCATGCTCATAATGCCTTCCAGGACCGGTGCTGTCTTGGCAAGGGTGACTTCTTTGCAAAGATCAACCCACTTTAGGGCCCTATGAAATCCACTTATGTTTTTAATTTTCTCACACTTTTACACGTTTAAGCCACACGTCCAAAGTCTTGAGTTTACAAAATGCAGAAGTGTTTGCACTCATGTCTTGTAGATGTTTTATGCCTTTACATTACTTCAACTGTTATCCAAGCACCCTGGAAATTATATAACAGACGGTAAAAGAAAACGTGTGGTCTGTAAAATGAAATGAATGAAAAAAATGAGAGTAAGACTAAAATGAGGACATGAATTTAATTGTTCAACTTAAGCCAGAGTATTTCAGAAATTAAGTCAGCTTAACTGACAAGGCAAATGCAAGAAAAACACTTTTTTTTTTCACATGCACAAGCATTTATATGTAAGCAATGAACTATGTGTACTGTTTGAGATTGTGTACTTCCATACCACGTGCACTCTATTGGAAAACTGACCAATTCTAAAGCTATAGCTGCTGTGAAAAGTCAATTTTTGAAACTTCAACTGTGTTTTCAGTACTGCAGAAATCATAAGGCCCTACTGTCGTGCTATATTATTACAAACTACGACACTAAAACACCAGCGCCGCTTTTAGACCCGCCTCCTTCGCTGTCCCTGGAAGATGCTGCTGGCTGGCCTTGTGCTTCTCCTTCACCCTCTCCCACCAACCGGATGTTGTAGCGTTCCCTGTACTCTGTGAGCTCCCGGCCTTTTGACTGCATCTGTGTGTTGATGGACTCGATTATTTTGGAGATCTGTGAGGGGAAAAGGAAGAAGAAGAAGAAGAGTATGTGAGTCAGAATCCAGTGTGAGTTGGGTGTTTTATTTGTTTCGAAGTTTCAGCTCTGCCTCCAGCCAATCTAAGTACTTTTTTTTTTCTTCAAACTTCACCTGTTTTTTGTTGTTTTCCAAAGCTGGTAGAACTTCTTTTACCGTCCTCTCCACCAAAACTCCTCCTACGAGACGAAAGCATTTCCTCGAAGGGTCCACATCCTTCAGGGTGTCAATTACTAAGCTGAGTGGGGAAAAAAGGAATTTTAAAAAACACTCTGTGTATCATATTACAAAGTTTGGAGTTAACAAGCTACATGTAAAGCTCATTCAGGCTTCCATGGTGGCTCAGTTAAAAAATGTGTTTCTCGATCAGGTGTGAATGAGTCGACGGCGATCCAAAGAGGCTGCAGAGGTGGAACGTGTGCGACCAACCTGTGCTCGTTGATGTCCATCTCCAACTCTGCAGCTTTAGACGCCATACTGCGCTGTTCCTGACGCATTCTCTGAAATGTTGCCACCACCTGTCACAGAGACATAAACCATCACAAATAATACCTACACACAGACTTGTGTAAAATATGTTAATCTAAAACAATTCCATCTGTGATCATCAATTAAACAACTATTTATGGAACAGAATACATTTTAATTGTTAAAATCAGAGGTGTTTGCTATTGCTCATCGTTGTCTTTGTAAATCAAGTACAAACAATTCAGCTGTAAATGAGACTAATTTATATTAGTCCTGTCATAATTTAAGGTGTTGTTGAGATGGAGCACAAAATCAGTCCCCTAATAACTGCTTTCTGAAAGTCTACAGACTAACAGAGTACATTTAACACAAAGTACTATTAATAAAATACTTAGAATATTTCCCTCTAATGCTGCTTTATGCTTCTAAGCCACTATATTTACTGTACAGGCAATACTGTACTTTTTAAAACTCTGCACCATTTATCTGTCAGCTATGGGTACTGTTTACAAAAATATATATATAAAATACACTATCATCATAAAAACATAATGCTGACCTGAAAACACTCATTCTGTCTGAGTACATTAATTTTTTATACCTTCATTTGGAGCAAAAATGATTGGTCCATTAACCCAGTAGTGGTTGGACAGGAGATCACAGAGTTTTTGATAAATGACGACTTCTTTTTTTAAAATGTAATTATTGCATTAGTATATTACAAGAAAAACAAAACAAGCTAACTGTATGTCAACCTGTGGCTAATGGTAGTTATAATATTACAATTTATTTATTAATTTATGCAACAAAATAATCAGCAGACTAATAAAAGATTGAAATAATCTTGAGTGACAGCCCTTCTTTCAGTGTATTTTTTATTATAGTGCCATACTTTTGGAAAAGTAGTGTTTTTTTATATGTATTACTTTTGTAACCAAGTATTATCACATAGTGCTGGTGGTACTACTTTTATCAGGAAAGGAACAAAAAGCTTTTAAGACTTGGTGTACCTTGACTATAGTAAGACTGGATTGGGTGTCTTCAGTGATAAAAATAGCAACTTTCACTGTCTGTAACAGGGCAAGACCCATTCACCACAGCACACCATCATAGTAGAGGCGCATGTTAATTTAAAAGCTGCTACACCCTGTAAACCTCTTTGCTAAACGCACAGAATAGTATGAAATTCGTTATTAATACAAGTAATAGCCATGGCCTCATCAAGACTTTTAACATTTAGTGGTCAGAAAGCAGAATGATAGACGGGTGATGGCGCTGGGGAAGCTAACGTTAGCATTAGCTAGCTGGGAGTCAGATTAGCGGCTTTAGCTTCAAATGACACGACTGAGCATCAACAACACTGAGCGCACCGACTGAAGCAGCCTGAGGTGAAGGTGACGGTACCTGTTCGGCGGAGGGGCCGGACTGTTTCCCACCGGCGGTGTTGCTGGATTTGCTACCCGTGCTACTACTGTTGGCTGCCATCTTGGAAGGGTGTTGCTGACAAGGACCCCTGGCACGATGTGTGGAGCTGGTCCTCGTAAGTGCCTGTGCGGAAATGGAGTACGGTGCAGATGTTTTTTTGTGTGTGTGTGAGTGTGTATGTGTTTTTCGTTTTTTTGTTTTTTGATTTTAATCATGGAGGCAGGCATTTACATTATAGTTAAAGGAGAAAAAGACAACTTTAGATAAGTTAATTTTCGAACTGAATTCTTTTTCTACTTAATTTACTTACTATGGGGAATGGAACCACTGAATCGTTTGCTCTATTTTATTTATAAAACTATTTTTTAATGAACACCGAGTATGAGTTATCTTGCTTCTTTGTATTGTACTTTAACAATAAAATAAAAGTAAATCTTACTAAGCACTTAGCCCAGCACCAAATACTCTCCAGCAGGTGGAGGTGTTGTGACTTAATGATGGTTTTTACTCTCGAAGAGAAACAGAGAAGAAGCAAGAAGCTCTGATCGTTTTGCTGTACAGTAAACATCCTGACCTAGCCTGCTTCTAACATGGAATAAACCAGAAAGGTGACACTGTCTCGGTCACTTGGACCAATGATCGCGGTCAGGTGCATTTTGGGAAAATCTGCAAAGTATTTGACCTCTCTCCTGCAGGTCAAGCAGCAAAACAGGTACTAGAGCTCTACCTTTCTTACTCTTGTCATTCAAGGGAAATATTTTGATATCTAATAGCTAGCCCTCTGAACAAGAAAAAATTGATAATAACTACATTTGTATTGTGTCATTAAAAAACTTTGACAATGAAGTTGAAGCCTGCAGACATGCGTGACAAAAAAGAAACCAGAGCATGAATAAAGTGCATTTTATTTCAGATATTGCAGTAAGATAAGATTGATTTAAACATCTCTATATTCTGTTAAGATCACCATGAGTGCAGAGCTGAAAAACATTTTACTCTAAATATATGACAGAATAACTAGTGCAGTTAATAATCGACTTGGGTTGACCTGATATCTGGGTCTGGCGTGTAGCTTGTGTTCCCTGGATGTAACAGCAATCTCTTCTCTGCGCAGGATGTCGACTTTACCTCGGCCACTCGCTGCTGTGTGTCAGGTGACGGCCACTCCAGACAAGCAGGCCAACTTCTCTGCCTGTAAACAGCTGGTGGAGGAAGCCAAAGAGCGAGGGGCCAGCATGGTCTTCCTACCTGAGGGCTTCGACTACATTGGATCGAGTCGAGAGGAGACGCTGTCACTGTCTGAGAGCCTGACAGGAGACACAATCTCCCAATACACTCAACTGGCCAGGTAGACCGACAGTCATTTTTTATTTATGCTTGTTGGAAACATTGGCATGGACAAAACTCTTGTTGGCAGAGAGAAAGATAAACTCCTCTTATAAAATTCTAGATTCATGCTCAGAGACAAAAGATGCAGAGCATACAGTGTTTTGCTTCCTGCATCCTTAGATTCTCTTTAGGGAAAATATAATGTTGAAGATCAGGAAGTTAAATGTTTAACAAGTTACTGTGTATTTAAAGGCCAAGCCAGCAGCCAGCAGCTACTTTTATAACAGTTTCTGATTGTATAGTCACGTTGTCAGAATTAAGTTAAATTTAGCCTCTGTTGTCGTGTGCGTGTGAAAGCCCAACTCTGCCAGTGTGATGATAAAAGTTCCTGTAAGTCATTATAATAATAGAAAAAAGAAAAAAAAACACTTCTGAAAATAAGTTTTTTAAGGAATTCAGCAGCTATTTTATCCCCTCCTTCCTCCAGGAACTTGAAAGTGTGGCTGTCTCTTGGAGGATTTCACGAGCGAGGACATGACTGGGAGTCTGACAGACGAATCTACAACAGTCACATCATAATAAATGACAAAGGCACCGTCCATCTCTTTTACAAACAGACACTAGGGCCGGACCGATATGGGATTTTTGGGGCCCACGCCGATACCAATAATTGGGAGTGAGAAAAATCCGATATCAGATATATTTTGAGTGATACTGTACATATATAAACTGAACAAGTTTATCTAGTGCTTGTGACAAATCCATGTAATGGAAGCAGGATATATTACGTCTTAGCAAACTTTTTCAAACTTAAGTGCATTAAACAGTAAACGTCTCACTCATTAGTTATTAAATACTGAGCCGCAAACTACATATTTGCACCATTTTAAATCACTGGTCCAAGAATTTTTTTCCATCCTGAAAAATGGTTTTAATATGGCCGCATAAAGGTGAACCATATGCCGATACCAACAGATCTGCAATGGCCCAGTATCGGCCAATATTATCAGCCAACCAATATATCGGTCTGGCCCTTAAAGAAACACACTTTTGTTGATGTTTTCTTCCTGATGATTCCTTTTGCTTCACAAATACAAACTCACACTGACATTTTGCCATTACACCCACAGGTGACATCATTTCAGTGTACAGGAAATCCCATTTGTTTGATGTTGAACTGCCAGAAAAAGGCGTGTCCCTTAAAGAAAGTGCTTTCACCATCCCTGGACCCTCCCTTGTGTCACCAGTCCAAACTCCTATTGGCAAGGTGTCATTTTTTTTTAAATTATCACCAAGTAAATCTAAAAATTCACGTGAATTATTCATGTTTGGTGATTTGATTGATGAGCTTTCAAGGGAAACTACAAAAAGCTCAGAAACCTTGATGCAAAATAAATACATCCAAAACAGGCGATCAAATGGTTGAGTAAAAGAAGACAAACTTATATTTATGTGTACTGTAAACATTTTGTATTGCACTGTTTTTATTTTTCAGTAAGATTTGGCTTAAATTTGTTGGATTAATCTGGTAGTTTTAGATCTAAGACACAGGAAAAGATTTTAGTCAGTTATCTGGCATGTTTTGAACACATCAAGATTTGTAATGTCTCTGTTTTGACCATTTTTATCATTGCCACAGGTTGGCTTGGGCATCTGTTATGATCTGAGATTCCCTGAGTTGTCGCTGGCTCTGCAGAGGCAAGGGGCCGAGATTCTGACCTACCCCTCAGCCTTCACCATAGCAACAGGAGCTGCTCACTGGGAGGTGAGATGAGTCATGATACGACCATGAGCTGTTCGAATACTGAGGCTAGGCTAGGCTGAAACTTCATGTATTTATTCCCAGGTGTTGCTCCGCGCACGGGCGATCGAAACTCAGTGTTTCGTCCTGGCGGCGGCACAGGTCGGCCGTCACCACGAGAAGCGCTCGTCGTATGGCCACACTTTGGCTGTGGACCCCTGGGGTGAGGTGCTGGGCGACTGTGGAGGGGAGAAGCCAGGCGTTGTGCTGGTGGAGATCGACCTGGAGAAGCTCAGCAGAACCAGGAGGAACATGCCGGTCATGCAGCACCGCAGAGACACTGATTTCTATCACAGTTTGGAAAAGACCTGACCACAAGAGAAGCTCAGTCTGTGTTACTGAAAGGACAGTTTGAATGCAGACAACAAACTGAACTGGATCTTGTTTTTCCATTAATATTTTACAGGAGACAAGCTAATAAGATATGTTTATGTCATGCTCCATTGTGAGCACCTTATGTCATTTGATTAATTAAAGATCAAAACAGAAATTTTGTTGTTGTTTTTTTTTTAGAATTTTTTAATCAGAAACAGTTGAAACATTTGTTTACTGTGTGGGTAAATAAGCATTATTTTTTTTGGTAAAATAAAGCTATTAGTAACTGAGTGTAAGGGAAGTTTAACATGGAATACTTATTCTGCTCTTAATGAGGTAAAAGTAGCTTGAACTTTAGATTAACAGCACTAATGATGGTGGCTATAAGGCAGAAATGTGCCGTCTCTGGTTTCGCTGCGTCCTTCACTTTTTCTGGTTTAGCTTTGAGTCATTTTGCCATCACTGCAGTCTGTTCTGATCAGGACAATCTGCTCTTACTTTGAGTCTGGAGAGATGAGTCTCGTATTGGTCAATAGATGGCACTGTTGTGTAGTAAGAATATTAAAAATATGATGAAGTAGCCAAAGCTGATTGTTAAACATCCCTGCTCTTGTTAAATTACCATTGTGTTGGATGAACTGGTACTAAGAGGATATGTACAAATGCATCTTTATTTTTCTGTTTAAATTAAATACTGTTCTGCTGAAATAATATAAAGCCTCACATTCACTGTACTTGTCTTTTACTTCAAGGCAAAATGTTTTTCTGTGTGATGATGGTAACATCACTGCGTGTAAAATAAACATATTGATCTCAGATAATGAATGAAACAATGAAGGAAATCTAAATTTTTTTGATTTGGGTCCCAAAACTAGTCATTGCTCCACATGGCCTAAGATGACAATTAAGATAAAAAAGAAAGATAAAAAAAAATGCTTCACAACCAAACCTTTTCAAATTAAAATACAAAAATACTGAATAACAATATTATTGCTGGGTGGCCTGTGAGTTTCCACAAGCGATAAATAAAGCCATACCTTTATCCATATAATACCTAAAGTATGTATTATTACTGTGAATCTGCAAAGTAATTCAAGTTACCTAATGTATGTAGTGGAACAAACCAGATTATTTCCCTCTGTAATGTAGTGGAGTAGAAGTATAAAGTAGCAGAGTGGAAATAATTTACCCTTCTGTTATCGCCGGGTCATTTTTGACCCCTT
>JAQLOL010000016.1:14190553-14200918 GCA_029783665.1 Naso thynnoides | reverse complement strand
TCCCTCATCAGTGAGGGCTGCAACCAGAGATGGACAGAACTGACTTTTTCGCTCTTAATACCATTTCCAAAATAAAATTTCAGGCTAATTAGTATCACAAATATGTTTTTGTCAGTCATTTACTCCACTACAAGATGTCCTTTGTTTGGTTTGAGCAACAGCCCAAATTCCAAACGTTTAATTATCATCATGTGAGACAGAGAAGTGTAACATATAAAGGACCAAAGCCTACACAGGAAATAACAGTTGTGCTGTTCAGTGTTACCAGTATCTGTTCCTCAGCATGTTTAACTGCATATAAACTTACGTTACAGTGTGAGTGCAATGTAAGCAAGAATGTAACTTCATTGTACTCAAAGCTGCAGTTGGTAAGTTTTTGTTAAACATCAAAATTCTGTACCTGTATCTGTAATATTTTTTGTGCTCTATTCGGAAATACCCGTGGACAGCTTTTAGTAAGTGACGTGGTTGGAGTGTATCTTGAGATCTCTGGAATTTCCCATCATGCCTCTGTATCCAGGATTGGTAAAAATACTATCGCTGCCGTTCTATTTGCCCAATCAGTGACGCTCTCTGTAATCTATGTCCCGATTGGCCGGTCTACGCTGCGCCTCTTAGCGACAGGGACGTCGGTACGAGCTGATTAGCTGTTCGGGCCTTCGCTCTGACTTGAATCTGCCGACAACAGAGTGTCTGCAAGCGACATCATAAGTCCGCTGCATCTTTCCCTGCAACCGTTTTGTCTCGTTTCAAACTGGACACAAAAGAGAGAGCGACAACAAACAAAATAAAACAGGAGTTGGCACAATTGTCTGCAACGGAGTTGCTCTCCAATGAGTCTCATGCTACAGCTAACGTTAGCTTGTTAACTTGTTAGCAGAAGTTACCAACTGCAGCTTCGAGTAAAGTACTTTTTTGTGGAAAACTTAATTTTCCTGTTACTTTATAAAACATATGAAAAGCTTATAAAATGTGATGTTTTGTTTGACATTAAACTACCCAACAGCCCTATTACTCGATTAATCACTTAGTCAGTTGACGTAGAGTTAATTGGCAACTAATTTGATAATCATTTGTCATTTTTCATGCACTCAAGTTTAATTATGTCGATTTTTCTTTGTATCTTTTCTATATTTGTAGTGTTGGGTGAACAGAACAAAAATTGTGAATGTGTCACTATGGGCTCAGGGTAATTATGACAACATGTTTCATTATTTTACAATTTTTACAAAGCAAATAATTAAGAACAGAAAATAATCAGCAGATAAATACAGAATTTAAGTATGTTAGTTGCAATTCCGTACAAAATAGCTAAGAATCAGCTTTATATCAACCGACTACAACAGTTATTCTGCTGTTATATTAATACTCGAGTAATAGTTACATTTACAATGACTTTACTTGTAACAGAGTAATTTTATAGTGTTGTATTATTACTTTTACTCAAGTAACAGCTCTGAATACTTCCTCCAACACTAAGCTATTAAAACTTCATGCATCTTTACTAAACTCCCCTGTCTTCTCAGAATGGAATATTCCTTTGAAGAGCTCACCCTCTCAAACGCCCACACACACACACACACACACACACACACACAGGCACACACACCCCTGTGACCCGCCATCATGGTTTCTCCCGCACAGGCAGGGCTCACTGAGCTCCCCTAGCAACCAAGCAGGCTCGGCTGACCGGTGTGATCGTCTTTCCCTTTCTGTGTGTGTGTGTGTGATGACATCATCAGCCCCACAGTCAGCTGCTGCAGTGGAGAGAGAGAGAAAGAAAAGGGAGGGGGAGGGAGAGCAAGGACTGTGCACTCACTCACTCGCACACACAAACACACACAGACACACACACACACTGTCGCCCTCACGCAGCACCGCTCGTCTTCTTTTAGTAAACATGGCAGCGGCAGAAACACACGCAGCGAGTAATGAAGCCTAGCTTAGCTTTAGCCTAGCCTCATCTCAGCTGTCAACATGGAGGAGGAGGACGCGGCTGACCCCTATTTGCCTTACGACGGGGGAGGGGACACAATCCCCCTGCAGGAGATCCCTAAAAGAGGTACGCCACGTCCCCTCTTCCTTTCTTTCTACCCCCTCCCTCTGAATGCCTCCTTTCCTCATGTTGCTGTGATGACAGAGGCTGTCCCTCTCCTTCTTCTTCTTGTACAGTGAGTGCATGTTGCCATATGGCAGCCAAAGGGACGCTGCTTCATCTGCTGTCGATCAGGCATTGATATCAGAGTGCCGGTGTGGATTAGAAGCTGCCATTGCTCTGCACCGCTGCATGCTCTGTGGGAGCAAAACAGCTATCCGGCAACCTTATTTCACCATTCTAACCTCACCTCTGTTGATGATTAACCATCTGTGTGTGTGTGTGAGTGTGTGTGTGTGTGTGTGTGCGCTTGTCAGACGGAGATAATAAGATAGAGATGGTTGATTTGTCGCGGAGGCTTGCGCTCGGGCCTGTAAGCAGTGGCGACTAAAGGCAACATCACGGGCATCCATTTTAATTTTCCCCCCACAGAGACACGTTCAGTCTTTGGCTGCGACACATGTGGACAGGACGTTCGCAGATCCAGGCTGTGTGTGTGTTGTTGAAACATTTCACAATATTCCTGCAGCGCGAGGACACCTGTTGGCCACATTCAGAACGTCACATCTCATCACATCATGCGTATCGGGCTCCTGCGGGCGAAGGCACGCAGGCGATTTGTCACAAATTATCACTTGTTTTTCTGGACAGCTTTGACTCTTCATGCCGCATCCTCATTCGGCTTTCCCGTGTGGCCTTTAAGGAGTTTTCCTTACTAGTTGTGCCTGCTTGTTTGCGTGCGTATGTGTGTGTTTGTTCCTCCAGGCTTTATTAGATTTTTATGGTGGGTGAGCAGAGACAAAAGGGCCCTAGTGAGTTCAGGGCAGATCCACTTTGCGGAAAGCGACATCCAAAGCTTTTCTTTCCTCTCCTCTCTTTGCACACACACGAGTTCAGTGTTTTCCGATCTCTCTCTCAACTCTCAAGACTTCTCAATGAACTGTTTCTTGAATTCTTCAATTCAGATGACCTCATCTTACAGAACATCCACCCCTCTCTTTCTGTTTGGCACAGAAGCAGCTTTGTATCCTCTGGTGGTTGTAATCCAGATAAGTTTGGCTACCAATTTCCAGGCTTAATAACCCGTGAAACTTCACATAGTGGGCTTGTAACTATTCCTGCAGAACAATACATAATAACTAGGTTGCTTTAAGGACATCTACCTCAAACCCTGTGGCCTCGTTTGGGCTATTCATAACCGTCATATCATATGTAAACACGCAGAGGAAAGTTGCATAAAAGAGGATAATGAGTTTTCAAGCTTTTTGGACTTTGATCCATTTTTTTGTTGCCTTTTAATGTAAATTAGGGGAATCCACCGGTTGTCTCTCGGGCTGGCTCTTCAGGCTATGAGGAGGTTGTTTCGGCTGGTTTACCATGTTTGTCACATGACTGCTGAGCAGACTAACCCTACTCCATAAGACGGACCCAGGTAGTCCTAACCAGCTGCCTCTAAATCTCCCTGAGCTCATTTACTCAGCAGTAGTAGAGTAGGTGAAGGCTTAATATAAGGGAATGCAAAGGTGGTCGTAAGACACAGTAACCCCTGAACAAGCGCTTTTCTGCCTACCTGATTGATCAAAGTAACGCAGGAAAGCCATGCCAAAGAGAAGCGAAGTGGCATTACTGACAAGCATGAAGCCTGTGCGCACTGACGTGGCTTTAAGCTCGTACGCAGGCACAACAGAGCTGCTGTGCCGTTGCCCTTATGCACAGGGGAGAGAAACTGAAGCCCTGTCTCTACGTGGCAAGACGAGTGTGTCTTTTTGTCTGCGTGCCCGCTGAACCGCTGGAGCGTGACGTTGGCGATGTTCTCGCATGAAGTCGCCGTCGGGCTCAGTTTTCCGTGGCGTCACCCTCGCACGGTTCCACGCTCATAATTCATCTGATGGGTGCAAGTAGTGCGGCATCATCAGGAGACACTCTTGTGATTTGTCTCATCAGTCAAATCCATTGGTTTCTGGCTAGAAGAGCAAAATGTTCCCTTCTGATTAAATCACAACCACTCTGTAACGACTTTGGGACATTTTACCGTAGTTACTGTAGCATAGAGCCACAGCATTATCTTTGCACCCTGCTGTCTTCAGAGATTGAGTCTGCTGAGGTGTTGACATTTAACCTTTTCCCCCCCCTCATCTGGATGTTTTTCTCTTAGGTGCAAATTTAAAGCTGGGGTTGGCAGTTTATTTGTGGTCTAAGTGGGCAAAAATCCCATAATAATCACTCAGCATATTAACTGAGGTGGTCTGAAAGAACATGACACTTTTGCACCTCTTCTTTGCTCTGAATTCAGACAGGCACTTTTCGGCCAATCATGGATCTCTTCCAAGAGCTTGTGTTCCTATTGGCTGCTCTGCGATGTGCTTCGTAGCATCAGGTGACGTGGCTACGAGATGAGTCTCAGCTCGACTCAGTTTAGACGGACCAGATTACATCGCTGCAACTTTCCCTGCGACCCTTTGGTCTCGTCATGAATCTGTGGTACACACTGGACTTAAAAGAGAGAACAACAACAAACAAAATAAAAAGGCGGGTGGAAGCAAAAACAGAGGGGAAGGGAGGGGGAGGTGCAGCAGAGTTGCTTCCTTAGGAGTCTCATGCTACAGCTAGCTTGATTTCCAGACTAGCCTAGCCCAACTTTGAAGAAATGATTAAAGTTTGCATTGTTCGTAAATCATAAAACACTAAGATGTATTTTTTTTTTATCACTGGGGGCTGGAAGCAGACTCTGCAGAAGTCTCATATTAATTTATTACTAATTCATTAATTACTGTTTGTTAGGTTGGCAACTTTTTGCTTTCATGAATCACAATTAACCTACTGTAGCCCATTAGGGTCAAAAATCAGTAGCTTTAATAATGGGTCTGTCATGAATTTTCTAGGGCATTTTCTGTCAAAGTGGCTGTTATTTCAGACTCCTGTTATGAAATGTGTACCTCTAGGTCATTTTTGTTAGACTTGTTTGTATATATTCTTCAAATGCCACAAATAACAAGCCAATATTAGAAAACATTATGTCAGAGGTTGATATCTAGATGTTCAGTGTGCGTCAAGATGAACTGCAAAGTCTTTACCACCACCATCTCATACAACCTCTTCAAACATCAGTGTGAATTGCAGCGCCTGCAGACCGAAAACTCCAGAAATACTGAATGGAACAGGTTGTCCTGAAAGACCGCGCCGGCAGCTGGATGCACAAGGTCATCACGCTCTGTAGTGACCTCCCTCTCCTCACTGTAATCTGTTTCTTTCTACCCCCACCACGATCTCCGTAGTTGAAGATGGGTAGTTCCTTTTTATGTTTAGTTTCTTTGAGAAATGAAATAAAGAGAGAAAGACACGCACAGCCAGATTCCGCAGAGAGAACAAGAACAACAAAATGTATTTTCTCTGTGGAAGAATTTTTTACAGCCCACCTGCAACACCTCTGTGGCCCCTTGCAGTCTAGATGCAGTCGTAGGTTGCACAAATGGATGACTCAGAGGAAATTTGCTTTTACAATTATGCAGAAATCTCCTTTAAAACAGTTAATTAGACAGTCACACCACCCACAGATCAGAGCTCCGCTGTTTTCGTTGCGTTTTGCCCTCAGGTGTTTAGTCTGTCTGATTTCAAATCCACTTATCTCAGACCGTTTTAATTTTGTCGACGGCTGAGTCATCATTGTTCCACCTTCTCGTCTGGTCTGGACACTGGACAGTCCAGACCGTAGCTGTCACTCTGAAATAATCAAAATGGACAACGATGGTATCCGTCTTCCTGCCAAGCCCGATTCTCTTCCCGCTGCTGAGTCTGCACCAGCTCACACGCTCACTGTCTTTTCCTCCTCTTCAGACTCGACATGCAGTCAACTGGTCAGATAAAAGCCACACTGCACACTTCGGCTTCTTACAGAAAATTCTCACCAAAGGCTTTTTCGACTTATTTCTCCTCTCCCACATCCCATCAAACATCAAAGGCGGCGATACGAGCTAATAGGCTGCACTTTCAAAGGCTTTGTCGTGGCCCACATTGGTGGTGTGGGAGATCTGTGGGAGACCGGCTTCATCTTCTGCTTATGTCTCAGTTACTGAGGATGAAAATGAGGCAGGGTTACCAGAGCTTTCTTCCAAACTGAGACGTAAGTAGTTTGACACAAAACTTCATCTGATTCGGCTCCATTTTTGGTGCATTGAATTGTGTAGCTCACATGTAAGGGATTTTTCTCAAGTTTAATGCAGATTGCAGAGGGTTAACAGCCATGAATGAGGCCTTGTTTATTAGTCACGACCCTGCTCCTGTTGAATTTAGGCTCAGGGGATTTAAAATGTTAAAGGAAATCTGTATCCTGGACTGGAGTGTGTATGTTTGCCGTTCAGATGGCCAGTGGAATTTCCGTCTCAGTATTAACTCTGGTATGTCAATCGATTGGCATAACTCACGCCCACTCACATTTCTGCTCTCACACCTTTATCTTGAGCAGTGTGAGAGCTGCAGAATAAAACCATGTTAAAATCGATTAAGTGGGCATTCGTAGTTACTGTGACAGAGAAAAACAAATAACATTTTCATTTTTGGGACAGTTTAAGTTGTTTTTAATGGCAAATCCTGATCAGTGGTGGAATAAGTTAGCCTAGCGCCATGCTAATGTGTGACCAACCTTTGGCACAGAATGAATAAGCAAAAAATGAATGAATGAATAATCATGTCAGGGAAAGTGAATGTTTAAGGATTATAGCAGTCTATTTTTGACTTCTCTCCATTAGCAGAGAAAATTGCTCCTGTCTTCTACATATGTCAAAATTTGACGATGTGTTTACTTTAGTAGATCTCAGACTGCATTTATAAACCCCATGCACTGCCATTCATGTTGAAACAGGGTATAGAAGCACTATAGGACATGTGAAAGTTGTTAGGTATAGATAATTCACCCTCCTAAAGAGGATGACTGTGTTTATTTTGGTCAGAAATCACTGAGGGAGAGAGGGGAGCTGGGAGCTGAAAGTTCCTACGCCTGGAAAAATAGTTCCTTAAAAGTGCTGCCCTCCTAGCTTGAATGTTAGCATGAAGAAGGATTTTGACACAAACAATCTTTTTTACATTTGGACAAAAATGGTATTCAAACACCATATCTCATAGATAAAGCTATTTGGGGAAAAGTGGGTGGGGTTGATGCAACCTGTGTGGCCAATGTTGACAAAGGGCAATGACTTGGTAAGATAGGCGGCTCCTTGTCGATGGTGCAGTTCGTTAGCTTAGCGCCCTGCTAATATGTGACTGATCCTCAGCACAGATTTAATGAATGAATGACTGATTGAATTAATCAAAACAGGGAGAGCGGAGACTGTTAGCCGCATGTTTGCATGACATGCTGTAGCAGTGAATGCAAAGCAATTCATGGATTTTTGTGAGTTTATCTTCCAGGTTGGTTTCAGAGTGCTAACCCAAGTTGTTCAGAGAAAATAACAGCTTGCATTATGCTCCCAATTTTCTCTGAAGAATCTAGCGCTGCACTCACATTTGGCAATTCATATCATGCTGAAGTACGTTTAACCCCCAAAGTCAAATTTGTTTGGCTAATGTGAGCGCTCTGTACCGTGTCTGAGCGCGGCACGCTTTGTCGGGCCTGGCGCGGTTGGAAGAGGTGGACTCAAACACAGTACAGATGCACATGCGCATGCAGGGAGCGCCGACTGCTTGTGGAGAATTCACCTTATATTCAGAGAACAAACAAAATCCGGATGAAGAGCATTTGAAAAAATCCGCCACTGTCTTTTAGATCGCGGATACCAGAGAACAATGTAAACATTTTATCTCAAGGTGAAAAAAATGATGGTTCAGTGTTTGAAAACACGGGTCCCACGCCAGAGATCAGGACGCTCAAGCGTGCTCAGGCGCGTTTAGACCTGAGCAATGTGAGTGCAGGTGAGCGGGGGAGGGGGAAGGGGGGCAATTGTGCTTCATCATAATACAGAGCAGCTGGGCCAAGTGTGAGTGCGCCCTAAATGACATCTGAAAATGTTTTTTTTTCCTGAACTCTGGGGGTTGAAGTTCTCCCCCACTGCTTTTTTGGCTCGGTGTTCAGTTAAGCCAATCTTAAAGACGAGGTTGAAATCAAAATACAGTTTTATAGCTCTTATCTTTGGTCCCTTGTTGTTATAGTTTTGTTATCTCTCTGTGTAAACATGACTCATCACATCCTCCAACTTCTGATCTCTCGAAATGATATCTTGCCCTTGTTTTTCTCCCTCAAGTGGAAATGTGCTGCATTTAAGAAGCTAAAGATGCTCCAACTGCCCTTTAAGTGGGATTTATAGTTCCTCAGTTTCGTTTAAGTCATTTTTATAAGACCTGGACGCTTCATTTGTTGTGTGCACGAGCTCTGTTTGCCTTTTGTCACTACTTAGCTTCTGTGTGCTTCATTTTGCTATGTCAGCTTTCTGTTATTGTTGGCCCACACAGTAATGCATCCACATTCATATGAAGTAATCTGATAATGCTGATCGTACACAGACAGGAGAAACAAGTTTTACACGTGTGACATAATTATTTTGACTCCTGACTCATATTTCTTTCTTTTGTTCTTCTGAACTGCCGAACAGAAGCTGCCGTGTCTCTCTTTTGTCCTTCTGGCTCACTGTACTGCCTTTGTGTCGCTGATGAAGAAGCTTCACATACTTGTGGCATCACAAGTGGGAGGATTCAGCTCAGCTTTCCTGACCATCTCAAATGCGGGAGGACGAGTTCTCCCAATTTTGCCAAACACGCTTTCATCTAGATTAAACACACTTTCATTCATTTTAAAAAATGATGTCTGTGGATGATAAATAGGACGATTGTAAAGATGTTTTTGTCTCGTTGATTCTGAACTATATTATCGAATGCTGCTGTTTTTTTCACTTTTTTAATAAGAAATGTCACATCAGGCATCAACCTCAGTCATGCAAATGCTGCGATGTTTTCCACAAAAGAGGCAGAGAGAATTTGCCCTTCAGCTGCTGTGTGTGTGTGTGTGTGTGTGGGTGGGTGTGTGTGTGTGTGTGTGTGTCTCCTTTATATCATAAATGTGCATTCAAAGTGATCAGACCTAACCGCTGACATTTAGTGCCCCAGATTCACCGCGATGATCTTTTCAACACATCCTTCCAAAAGTCAGAGGACAACATTTGCTCTGTGTTTTTTGTATTAAATCATTAATGTGTGCTGTAACCAATCGTAGTCACATTGAAGTTATTACTGAATTGACTGTACGCGGTTACTGGGCCTATAAGCAATCACATTGTCGTGCAGCCCGCAGGCCGATGCAGCCCGACCAGAGTCAACCAGACCGCCAGACATCCAATTAGTTCAAGTTTTAATGCAGAAAACGTCGGAGGATTTTACGGCGCAGAGAAAAAACCCAACAAGGCATCTGTGAAAGGTTTTACCATCAAAATGTAATTAACTACATCTGGCTTGTGTAGAAAGAGGTTTTAGTGAAAGTCGCTGTTTCACTTTTTAAAAGGTTTGCTGTTGAAAATGGGAAACATAAAAGACACACATCCACCTACACACAGTGACCTGCACCTCAAACCAGCAAGCGATTTAGAGCAGAGAAATGTGTCATCGGTCACTGTGTGTGTTCGCTGCGTGGTTTTTGTTTCCTATGAGACTAATAATCGAAGACCTGTAGCTCTCATGTGCAGCAGCGCTGTGATGGGTCTCTTCTCTTCTCAGGAGCATTTCTAAGACGTTAAGCAGCAGTATTTTTTAAAACATCGTAAAATATTTGATAAGCTCATTTCTGATCAGTGCTGTAGACACTAAAATTGCTTTTGCTCAAATGTTTTGTCTGACAAATTGGCTCTCAGACAATAAAAGAGTTTCAGTAGTGAGGATTGATGGATGCTTCCTGCAGGCTGTATTACTTTGTAGTGTTTGATTTAAGACTGTGTCAAATATTTTCACAAGGATATTAATTTGCACACTTTCTAATCTCTCCTGTGCTCTTAAGTTTTTCTGTATGTAGCGTGTTGAATCTGTTGAGAACATTTTAAATAGATGGAGCCACAATGATTTGTTGAGTAGCGTTTCAAAGCTTGGAATCGGGTTTTATGGCCTTCGCCAGCTCTGTTCTTTGAAGCCAGAAGTGACCGTAGAACAAGAGGGCGGAGCTCAGGAGGATAAACATTGCTAGTGAAACCAATGTCGCCTAGCATACAGCTAGCCACTGCTGTCACTTATAGTTAAATGTAATTCAAGTGAATAACATAAAAATTCATACTTTTTTTTTTTTTTGTATTTTTTTCGAC
>JAQLOL010000016.1:14143142-14183167 GCA_029783665.1 Naso thynnoides | reverse complement strand
TTTTACTTCCTCCCACTCCTTTTCAGACATGTGAATGGGATCTATGTCTTTTGGTTAGGTCTGCCTTGTAATTTAATTTTTTTTTTTTCGATTTATATTTTTCATCTTTTCATTAATGCATAGTAATCTTATTTTTTTTCACATGTTTGAAATAAATAAATAAACAAACAAACCGTTTTTTCGGGGAAATTTAGGGTAAGAAATTATAGACCAGCAAATTAAGAAATTTGCTTACAAAGAAGTATTAAGAACATTCACACAATACAGAATAATTTATCCTAATTAGAACCAATAATAATGATTAATTAACATCAGAAATGTCCTAGTTTCTTCAGAGTTTTAACACTTTATTACCCACTGTTTAGCTTGTGGGACGCTGGACTGCTATAAAAGTCCTTTGTAATTATTGGAGTAAACTCTGGCCATTTCTGTTATTGTGGTCATTTTAAAAAATGAACAAAAAAACAATCAAAAATAATCTTTTTCTTTAATTAGTTTAAAGATTTAAATGAGTTTCTGGCCTTTAACAGCTTTAACTTTGAGACAAACTGACTTTAGATAAATTTTTCTCATCAGTTAAATGCAGCAGAAGCCACAATGATAGTAAAAAATGAAAAGGGAGGCAACTCATGATAGCAGAGGGAGAAAGTGTACAGACTTGTGATTTACATCCCTTATTTGTAGGATTTTTGGTACCTGTGAGTTTCAAGGTGATGATTCTCTGCCTCTCTCCTCTTCCTCGCCTCTCTGCAGGGTCCCGGCTCGTACATCATGAACTACTTCATGTACATCTACTGGGCTCTGTCCTTCGCCTTCCTGGCCGTCTGTCTCGTCAAGGTGTTTGCACCGTACGCCTGCGGCTCGGGGATCCCTGAGGTGAGGAGAATGTTGACTTGACAAAACCCTCACAACGTGCATGCTGCTGCATGCTGGGAACTTTCGGAAACCTCTTTCTGGTTGGTGCATTGATATTCTAGTGGGAAACTCCAACACTCAAGAGCTGAGAGTCAGATTTTATGCAGCAACATTTCAAACAGCATCTCTTTTTTTTTTCACCCCAACTTGAGTTTCTGCAACAGAATGTATCAGTTTTATCAAACTAATGAGGTCAGCAGGTCCTCTCGTTGTGTCTCACTGTCGGTTCTGATTCTCTGCCAGCTCCTTCACTCTAAAACAGACTGTTGATGTTCAGTTTTATCTCTCGGCTCTTTCATTTTCTCATGTCTGATCCATTCGCGCCGGGTGTCAGAGGCTCCAAGTAGCACATGAAACAGAAAGTCTATAAATCTCTGCCGCTGTCTCTTAACTCTCCATGAAAGCGGCCTAACGAGTTCTGTGCATCCACACAGTTTGCCGTCACGCTAATGGGATTCCCTTAAATGTCTTGAAGTGGCTCAAAATTGTAAATTCAGTGAGCAGCAGGGAGATATGACAGCTTTGTCCATGCTGTGACAAAGCAATTTTGAGGTGAACACTTTGAGCTTTAAAAGAAATTTCCTTTTGTTGCCATGGAAACAAGAGCTTTGGAGCTGCGTTGCCAAGTAAAGAGTGTGGGATGGCGACTTTGATGAGAGGAAAGCGATTCAGCTCAAGTAAAACCAAAGAACATTTGCATGAAGAAACTGAAAAGGGAAACTGATAATATTGTATTTAAAGTGAGTATTGAGGAGGTGGACATATGTGTCATCATCTTCCTGCTGATTTCATTTGTCAGAAATGAAAATGAAATGAAACTATCCAAAGTGGAATAAAGACATAAGATGTCCCCAAAAATGTTAAAACAAAAGAAAAATGGAAAAATGTGAAAAATGTGATATTTGTAAACCATATGTAAACCACTCTCTCCCCAGATCAAGACCATCCTGAGTGGGTTCATCATCCGGGGCTACCTTGGCAAGTGGACCCTGATGATCAAGACCATCACTCTGGTGTTGGCCGTGGCGTCCGGCCTCAGTCTGGGGAAGGAGGGCCCACTGGTCCATGTGGCCTGCTGCTGTGGGAACATCTTCTCCTATCTCTTCCCCAAGTACAGCAAGAACGAGGCCAAGAAAAGAGAGGTGAGAGGAAGGGGAAACAATTTCTCTCTCGTCTGGTGTGCTATTGTTACAATGAAGCTGAGGTGCGTTTGTTTTGTTCTCTCAGGTTCTCTCTGCGGCATCGGCAGCTGGAGTGTCTGTTGCATTTGGAGCCCCAATCGGAGGAGTGCTCTTCAGCTTAGAGGAGGTGCAACACATGTCATCGCAAACTGACCAGAGGTGACTCTGAAACTTTAAAACCACGGCTAACTTTCTTTAACTCTGTCCCCCCCAGGTGAGCTACTACTTCCCACTGAAGACGCTGTGGCGCTCCTTCTTCGCCGCCCTGGTGGCAGCTTTCGTCCTGCGCTCCATCAACCCGTTCGGTAACAGCCGCCTGGTGCTGTTCTATGTGGAGTACCACACTCCGTGGTACCTGTTTGAGCTCATCCCTTTCATCCTTCTGGGGGTTTTCGGAGGCCTGTGGGGAGCCTTCTTCATCCGAGCCAACATTGCATGGTGCCGGCGGCGCAAGCTGACACGCTTTGGCAAGTACTCAAGCTTGATTTGTGATTTAAAATTTGGTCCTTCAGCGAGCTCAGGTGTTTGAAAGTGAAGGCAGGTTTTTGGAATTGATTACGCTGTCCGGAAGATCGCTCTCAGCAGGTTATATGAGCAGAAAGAAGTAAAATGCCGGCATGATTTTGACCTGAGAAGGTTCAGGATGAAAACTTGACTGTTTCAGTTGTCTTAAATGTTTACAATATTATGAAGCAAAAGGGAATTTCCTGAAATGTTTGACATGATTTTGGCTCCTACAGAGCAGCTCGACACAATTGACCAAACAGTAGAGTCTGTAGATCTTCAGTAAACTGTGACTCGCTCCCTCTGTCTTCCTTCTGTTTTCTGCATTCTCTCTAATGGTCTGTGTCAGTTACTCCTCCCCCTTTCCCTCATGTGTGCGTCCACACTCTGCTTTATTCACAACTCCTTTACTGACACAAAATAAACACAGCTAGGACACTGATAAAATGTTACTTACAGCTTGAGCTTCTCACTCTTAAAACACAACAAAGCAACATGGGAAATGCAGTCCTTTAGCAGCAGTTAAGCCATTAATTTAGCTGATGTGCTCATGTTGAGGAAATAAATAAATCAAAACTGAATAAATCCAAAAGAAACAGGGATGCTGTCAACTTTTGTCTGGTGCTTGCCTCTTTAGGAAAGCTAAAGAAAGTTAACTTTTCTTTGTTTACCTGAAAAAAAAAAGTTTATTTGAGCCATCCTAAACAAAATGCTAACAGTAATCCATGAAGCAGAGAGCAGAGTGCAGCTGTATTTGAGCAGAGTGGGGAGGGGGCAGCACAGAGCTGTGTGTACGAGCTGGCATGCCCTTATAAGGAAGTCCAGCACACATGAAAATCACTGGAAAAACACTGGAAAACACAGTGTGCAGAGCTAACCAAAACAGCCTGCGGGGCGCACTTCCAAACATGGGAACCAATTCATGTGACGCTTTGGCATTGTTTAACATGAGTATCCGACATTGTAACAGCATTTATAGGTCAGAAAAGACAGAAAAGTGTAATAGCTCTTCGTCAAGGAATCTCTTCCTCAGACACTTCCAGTGTAAGGGGACAAAATCCACCTCTGACACATTGCATTGTCCCTCTCTTCAGGAAAGTACCCCGTGTTGGAGGTGATCCTGGTGGCAGCCATCACAGCAGTGTTTGCTTTCCCGAACCCGTACACGCGTCAGAACACCAGTGAACTCATAAAGGAGCTGTTCACGGACTGTGGCCCACTCGAGTCCTCACAGCTCTGCCAGTACCGCAGCCAGATGAACGGCAGCAAGGCCTTCACTGACAACCCCAACCGGCCAGCAGGGCCCGGCGTCTACGCTGCCATGTGGCAGCTCTGCCTGGCGCTCATCTTCAAAATCATCATGACCATATTCACCTTTGGACTCAAGGTGATCCCTTCAAACTGGGCCGATGTTTTATCATGAATGTCTTTATTATAACTAAACTCAGTTCTTCTGTCTCACCTTCAGGTGCCATCAGGTCTGTTCATCCCCAGCATGGCGATCGGGGCGATCGCAGGGCGAATTGTTGGCATCGCCATGGAGCAGCTCGCCTATTATCACCACGACTGGTTCTTGTTCAAAGAGTGGTGTGAGGTGGGAGCTGACTGCATCACTCCAGGGCTCTACGCCATGGTGGGGGCCGCAGCTTGTCTGGGTGAGTCAGCAGACGACAAACTGACCACTTAATGTATTTAATGTTGTCAAAGTCAACTTCAGCTAGAGATGATTCCATCTTCGTCTACATGTGTGGTCATGTTCATTTTTGTCCCCCTAGGCGGTGTGACCCGCATGACCGTCTCCCTTGTCGTCATCGTCTTCGAGCTCACCGGCGGGTTGGAATACATCGTCCCCCTCATGGCTGCCGTCATGACCAGCAAATGGGTGGGTGATGCGTTTGGCCGCGAGGGAATCTATGAGGCCCACATCCGCCTGAACGGATACCCCTTCCTGGATGCCAAGGAGGAGTTCACGCACACCACGCTGGCCAGGGAGGTGATGAGGCCTCGACGCAGCGACCCGCCGTTAGCAGTGCTGACACAGGACGACCTGACGGTTGAGGAGTTGCAGGCCACTATCAATGAAACCAGTTATAATGGTTTCCCCGTGATAGTGTCCAAAGAGTCCCAGAGGCTGGTGGGCTTCGCTTTGCGCAGGGACATCACTATCGCTATAGGTAAAACGAAAGGTTAAATCCCCAATATGAGCAAATTTTGGCACATTTAAGTCTCCATTAGCCTGACATTTAACCCCAGATTTCCTAAGTGTGTATACATGTGCCAAAGTTAAGTCGCTTTGGACTTTAGATTCCACCAAATGATTATAAAGAAAAGATATTTTTCCTCAACACTCCTGTGTTTCCTTCTTTTCTCAGAAAATGCTCGCCGCAAGCAGGAGGGCATCATGTTGAACTCCAGGGTTTACTTCACCCAGCACGCACCCACCCTGCCGGCCGACAGTCCGCGGCCCCTCAAACTGCGCTCCATCCTGGACATGAGCCCCTTCACCGTCACCGACCACACCCCCATGGAGATCGTGGTGGACATCTTCAGGAAGCTGGGGCTGCGCCAGTGCCTGGTCACTCACAACGGGTAAGTAGAAATTAAAACTGTCAGAGGAGGAAAGATGTGCTGTGAGAACAGAAGGCGAATCCTTCTCACATCCGTGTTCCTGCCGTTGTTGTGATCGACTAACCCGCCTGAGGTCCACAAACATTGCGCAAGCACATGTACACACTGTCTGGTGTTGCATGGACTCTGGGGTCCCTGGGTTTGCCCTGTAATCTGCATGGCCTGGCCTAACCGCTGTGCTGCACTTCCTTCACCCCCCGCCTCCCTCCACTGAACAGTAACAGCCGGACTCAGCAGAAGAGACTGGGCTGCTGAAACTAACTGCAGCTACATAACAGGTGTCATGCTGGGAAATGTAGTCTGTCAGAAAAATCTGTGGATCTGTGGTTTGAAACTTCAGAGTGAGTGAACATTAACGTCTCATGTTCTGTCAGAGGGTTTTTCAGAACTGGGTTATGCAGAGAGCCACCTGCTGGTGGGATCTAGAAATTACAAGACAGATTGAGCGTCATGCTCGTTTTTCTATAATAATCACTAGAGAGGAGCTGTGCAGCACTGTTTGTTTGTATTTGTATATGTATGTTTAAATACTTTAATTACATTTCAACAGATAAAGCCGGTGTGATCTGTATTCACTTCCACACAGACCTCATGAAAAGACTAAAACTAAAATTGTGTCTTCTCTGACAGCTGGCACATATACTCCCAAAGTGAAGTAAATCTGTAAAAACAAACACAAATGTATAGATTTATTTTTCTTTCAAGGACAAAGTCGCCAATTTTATTTCTGTATTATGTGTATTTATAAATTAAAACATAATTAATCACATCATGACACTTTTCATATAAAGCAGGTCAGTACCATACTTCTTAACTATTATCCCAAAACAGCTGAGCATCATGGGGATTAATTCCTCGTGGATTAATCCACATTTGACGCTCTAGTGAATATTTACAGCAGCCTGTATGTGAGATCAGCTCAGTAAACTGCAGTTTTGATGGTCAGACAAACTTACTACGATCAGTTCATTGTGATGTACTGATGTTAAGTAAAACAACCAGTATCCACAAACTCATCTTTTTACATTTGTCAATTTAGCACAAAGTGAAATTAGCGTTTCGATCAAATGCTGTTGTGTGACTATTACCCCAGGATTCCACTGGATGCGTGCGTGTTTCAAAACGGCTCCACTGCAGGTTTGCTCCGAGCTCTGTCGTTAGTCAGCACCCACCAGCTGAGTTTCAGAATGCAGCACGGCCGGACAGCTGGAGTCACGAGACAGACGAGATTTAGCTTAAATCAATGAATCATGCACAATAGCCGCCTCCTAAAACCTCTGATCTGTTGACTTCAGGCCTGGCTTCGCACTTAATGACGTTTTGTTAATGAAATTTAGTGAAATATGATCTGGCATCAACACGGAGCGTTTTATTCTAAAAAATTAACCAGATATTTTAATGTTGTGTCTGTGTTTGACTTCCTGTCCCGCTCGATGTGCTCTGTGCTGAATTGCTGCGTTGCGTTCAGGCATCCTGCAGAAACGGAAGTCTTGCGTATCCGCTGCCGAGGGCTCCGGATTGACGTCTCAGCTCTGCTGCCGCACACGCATCTGGTGGAATTTAGGGGTGATGCAGAAGAAGAAGCTGCAACAGGATGATTTAATTAAAAGACATTACGCAAACATCAAACTTAAAACCTCATGACTGAACCGTAATTTCGTGGATGTGTCATTGTGTTCATCATAAGATGTGAATTAATTTATAACATTCTAAGTTTTGTCAATTTTGTGTTGATTGATTTGTGTTATTTTGAGTTGTACTTTATTTTAACTTTAAGTTTAATATTTTAAGTTACACCTGTTATGTGTGTTTTTTTGCTGCTGCTGTCTGTTCTCTCTCTGTCCCTCCTCTGTTCGTTGTTTTTGTTGATTTATTGTTGTGTTTGTTGTTGTTTCTGGGCAGTTTATGAGTAACGGGTGTGTGTTTCAGGATTGTGTTGGGCATCATCACAAAGAAGAATATATTAGAGCATCTGGAGGAGCTCAAGCAGCACACGGAGCCCCTGGTGACTAGCCCCGCCCCTTTACACACGTGACCCCTCCCCCACTTTTGCACCTGTCTCTTAGGCCCCGCCTCTTAAGAGGGATGCATGAAACTTGGTGTGAGAGTCTGTTGACAGTTCCCGGCTAAATATGAAGCCTCTCTCTTCCTCTTCTTTCACCTGCTGTCGGCTCTCTGTTGTTGGTTGGTGGGTTTGGTGGATTCACCTTTAATGAGTCGTTCTTCGTAGAGAAACATCTGTAGTTAGACGCTCTTTGACCTCCATCTTCATCGCCGCTAGCAGCTGCAGATTTTATAAGTGAGTGTGTAGAAAAGCTTTCTTGCGTTTTCTGGGTCCTGTAATGTCGGACCTCTGTGGGAACTGTCACGTCAGTCTGCAGCCCCTTTCAGACATGAGCTTCAGAATGTTCACGTGCCGGCAGTTTAAGGTTGGACCTTTCAACATTTCAGTAAAATTTCCAACAGGTCCAACACTTGCTAGCTTTTTGTAGCATCAGCAGCTCAGTTTTAACAACACCATTTTTTAAAAAAAAGTTGGAAAAAACTCATTTCAGAGAAACTATCTTCCCTATTATTTCAGTTTATATTTGACGTGCAACTCAAACTCATGTATTAAAAAAAAACAACAAAAAACAGACCTGTATCCCTTGTTGAGATAATTTGTTTCTGTATAGTTTTAGAGCAGAAAAATGCATTTTTCAAATAAATAAATCTTATTGAAGTAAGTAAGGATTACAAATTTCATATTTAAAATGACCACAATTTAATTTTCAAGCACCACTATAGATAATCTGTGTAATAGTTCACTGTGAACAACTTTTTGAAATACATAATTTTTTGTTTCTAAACTCAGATTCAAGGTTTTTAAAAGAAACAAAAGTGAGTAAACTGAGTATTTAACATTAACAAAATGTTTTTATTTCTAAAAGTTTGATTTTTAAAACTTTTCTCCTTACATCATTTCGCACGGTGACGCTCAAAACGTCCAGCTAAAGCTACACATTTTAGGTGGGAGTTTGTTTTTTAACTTTTAATCTGTTCTTCTTGGAATCTCATATAAAATTTGGCCACAGCTTCTGTCTACAGATTTGTAGATTTGTAATTTTTCATGCAGAAATCTTTACTTACATTGCAAATGACCACAGACTTTTAAATATTTCTGAACATGATTTTTTTGCTTAAGACCTGTCAACTCTCATCTGATTCAATGATTTATGTTTAAAAGACATTTTAATAGAGTATGAAGTCGGCGATGTTGTAGTTTCCATGTCTGAAAGGGTTCAGTAGATCAGCTCTGCTTCATGTTGTCAGCTGCATCATACTAGCACCTCAGTAAGACGTTCATCAAGCCACATGTCTGATTAAACGTAACCTCATAGCTCAGGTGTGCTTTGCAATGAGTATGATTAATTTCTGTACAATCAAAGATTTTTACAGTCGAAATATTTTCTCAGCATGTCTGCAGTCATGTGACCATGATGCCTGTTGTGTTGCGTGTTTCCCATCTTCCTCTCACAACACTAGTCGCTCATTTCATGTTGAGAATTCACCCGCCCTCAACTGTCTACCGTCATTAACGACTGCTTTTTCCTCTTTTTTGTTTTTTTGTTTTTTTAACCCCCCCTCCCTTCTCGACCTCAACGTTTCACCCTGGGTCTCCACAGATCGACGACATCTGACTCGTCGCCATAACGACCACTTGGCGAGTAGCTAGCCGCCTTGGGAAAGCGGACTATCGTTGTTTTGATACTTGTAGCGGGTGATGTTTGTTAGTAGAAAGGAGGGAGACGATCTGTAGTGATTCGATTCATTCCCGCACTTCCCTCATTCTGTAGTGATAGTGAACGCTGTGGTGGAGTGACGTTGTTGTTGTTGTTGTTTGTGTTGGTTGGTGCTAGTAGTGTTGTAGTGTAGTAGGTAGTTGGCGTGTGGTGTTAAAATGACCTTAATGAAGTAATTACTAATTCCTGCCAATGTTTCTTCTCAGCCAGCTGTGTCCTGTCCTCTTCACACGAGAGAAGACGCACAAAAAAACCCTAAAAAAACTAAAGAGTCTCTTAGTTTTACAAACAAAAGGACACAGATGCTTTTTTAAGTCGACACAGAGGTTTGCAGACTTGTGATGCATTTCATAGTTCTTCATCAGGCTCATGAAAACCGAGAGCCAGAGCATGAGAGAGCACAGTCACACACGCACGCACACACAACATAATAATCACAAATGTTTCCATGTGTGTAAACAAGTTTAATTTTAGAAAAATGTTAAAAATGGGAGAGCAAAATCATCATCTGTCTCCATGTGATGAAAGAGAAAGTAAAAAAGGTTTAACACAAAAGATGAAGAGATAAAAGACAATACATTTGAAAAAATACCCGTTTAAAAAGAAAAAAAGAGAAAATATATTGTTGAATGTATTTTTTTTCTTCTACCTTTGTGAGTTTTTAAATACTGTATTTTTTGTTGTTAATAATAATTCTCTAGTTTATGCTGATACATCAACCTGCAGAGGGACTACAGATGGAAATTAGCCTCTGGCTACAATCTGGCATATTTACATGTCAATAAACATGCACTGTCCCTATTTTTGAATAAGCAAACAAATAAATAAATACTTAAGAGGACAAAAATACATTCAAACATAGTTTGTTTTATCTGCCACTAGAGGTCTCTGTATCAAAACAACTAAAAGTGTGAGATCACAGCATTTTTTATTTTTTTTTATTTTTTATTGTTTAACAGCTGCTGTTACAGATAAAAATCTGACTGACTCACTTCCTCCCTCATTTTTGACTGCTGATACCCAGAATCAGTGAGAGGAGATAAAATGAAACTTTGTACAAAATGAGAGATTTCTCTGTGTTAAATCATTGGGACACAACTTAAAAACATTTAGGCATTTTAATATGCACGTAAACACATAACACTGATGTGCATGAACAGAAACGCCACCTCAGGTAGTATTCAAAGCAAAAGCAACTTTTAAGTGGAAATATTTTGCATCTACGTGTTACATTTTTCACACAGGTGCTGCTCCCATAAGACCAAAACAAACTCTGTTGCTCTTTCAAACAACATATTCTGAATTGAGCTGCTTACACCTGTTTTCTGATGGTTTCTGAGGCATTCTGGGAAATGTAGGAAATCTTGAGCTGCATTAGAAGCTAAAATCAGCAAAAGCAAAACATTAAATTTAGTCCTAGGATGCATTTAAAGGGTTTTAATGTGTCTTAAATGTGGCTTTTGGTGACCCGTGAATGCGTGAGTTTTCTGTTCTTACTTAGATTGAATAACGTGAAGCGGCACAGGACTCAGCTGGCTAACAGGGAACATTGCCTTCATCCGCTGACCCCTCATACACACTCTGATCTGTACCTGGTGTCCCCAGCTTGTACGACTGCCCTCAGCTCTCTGATTTAAGGCTGAACAAGAGCAGTCATTGTTCACTGCAGCTGCTGGGAAACCCGGGTCAGATCTGTGCGACGCCTCACCAGCGTTTCATGCCTCCTGCTGCTCAGTAGCTGTAGCTCTAATCCCCCTACAGCTCATCTCAGCTCCTCTCACTCAGACCTGGGTTCAACTGTTCGTTTATTTATTCGCTCTTCCAGGGTTCAAATGCCGCTGAACATCTGTCTGATGAACAAAAACTGAGCTTTCTGGACCCAGCTCTGCTCTCCTGTAGCTCTGTAGCAGTCCGTCAGCTTCTCCTCAGCTAATTTGGCTTCAGACGCTTCTCTTCATTTGACCTCAGACTACATTCACCGCTGCATTCAAGAGCACTAGTGTCAGCACTCTGTGGCCATTCCTAATGTTTAAACAGCAGGCAAATCAAAGCCAGTATTAAAACTACCTCAGCCAACAATGAGCTCTTGAATCAGCAGGAAAAATCTTCGCCTACTGTGATTTTATAGATGTGTTGCAGTCAGACCCAGTCTTGTTAGTCGGGTCTATCAGGTAAAAGTACTTTCAACCAGAGGGAGAAGAGGAGGAGGAGCAGCTCTGTCACAGGAGTCAGAAATTTCCTTCATCACTGTAAAAATGTTGAATGGCCCTGTCAGTGCGCGATGTGAGTCATGCATGTGCTAGAATATCTGCCGAGTTTGACTTAAGTCTCATTAAATGTCTTTAAACTAAATCATAATTGCAGTGTGACTAGTGCTAGTGCCAAAGAAGGCCTGTTTTATAATTTAAACTTGTGGTGGCTGGTTTGCCGCAGTTAGCCGCTAACAGCCCTCCAGCTAACTGGCAAGTGAATTACTCGACAGTTAAGGACCAGTTTACAACAAACCATGCCTTTGCCGCTTTTTCAACATGTAATTCTAACCTAAATATAAAGTTGGGAATAGTTCAAATTTAATTAGTAACATTTAACATTAGCATTTAGTCTGATTTGTCCAAGTGGTGTAGCTGTAGCTAGCTGTCCAAGATGGCGGACTTCTTTGCACATGTGCCACTCGCATCGCGTAGGGACTCACATAGATTACTGACAGTCCCATCAAAAGAAGTATAGCGCCCTGGGGTGACATGGATGTGTTTATGCTTTTTTAACACACTTGCAATGTCTATTTTGCACACACATTTTATAAATTGCACACAAAACAGGTGCGCGAAATAGGAATAAAATGCACAATTTTATCAAAACGCACATGCATTTTAAAAATTGCGCAAAATAGAAATAAAACGTGTGCGATTTAGAAAATGTGCGAGAAACAGAAAACGCCTGCATTTAAAAAACATAAACACATACCCACGTCACCTCGCAGGCTCCTTAAAGAGGACTTCATAAGTTCCCATTAAATATATATCAAAGTTAGTATGTATCCATCTCTTAAAGGATTTCTGACCCCTGCGATGAGGTCGTCCCCTCCTCTCCTCCTCAGATATTCTAACTCTTCTCCGCCTCCTGTTCATGACTTCCTGTCTCCTTGTAGGATCCAGTTTTTTCCTCCTCACCAGCTTTTTGGGACCGTCACCATGAACGGGCTGCGGTAGAGTCTGAAATGACACGCTGCTCTCCTGGTGCTGTGTCAGACCTGCCGTCACCTTTTTTTTCCCTCTGGTTACTCACCTCCTTCCTCCTCCTCCTCCTGCTGACTTTTGCTTCTTCAGGGACTCGTGTTTTTGTTGGCCGACCAATCACGAAACCAACACTGAATCAAGATTAAAAATCACGAGCTTCTCTCTGATTGAACTCGCCAACAAAAACATGACAATGTTTTCTCTCCTGCAGACCACATAGCGCCTTCTCGCTCTACTTAACCTCCCTTTCTTTCCCTCCCTCCTTTGTCTCCCCCTGCAGGCGGCTTCTTGGTATTATCACAAAAAAAGATATCCTGCGTCACATGGCTCAAATGGCAAACCAAGATCCCGAGTCCATAATGTTCAACTGATCCGCTCCTTCCAGGACGGCTGGGGGGGAGGAGGGGGAGACGACTGCGAGGAGGAGGAAGAGGAGGTTTGCCTTCTAGACAGCTCGAATCTCTGACATCCGGACCCTGTTTTTTTTTTTTTCCCTCTTCTTTTAAGTTTTCAGCTTGGTCGACCCTGAGCCTCGCAGACTGACTGCGTCCCCCAGAGACTTTAACCAGCCACGAGAGGATAAAAAAAAAAAAAGACTTTATTGTTATCATTCTGGCTGCTGAGGACATGAGAAGGTCATGGGGTTGAGGGCACACACATGAGGAATGCACTTTTTACACACACACACGTGCAGAAAAACACAAAAACACACTTTTGCATTTGCAGACACAACAAACATGCATGCTCTCTCCACGAACACGTAAGACTCCCTAACCTGTAACGAAATACCTGTTTGCACTCTTCCTGTGCCTCACCTTCGTCCTGTCTCCGCTGAGGTTGTGCTCGCCTGGCAGGGGTCAAAGGTCGGAATGAACCGCCGATGAGGGACGCGATGAGGGACCTTGAGACCTCCAGGCTTCTGTCGAATTAAACACACTTTCCCCGCTCCCCCCCCCCCCCAAACACACACACACACACATACAGCAGACCTGTCCGTCCTCCAGAGAAATACATTGTTTACCTGTGAATTAAGTGTGTGTGTGTGTGTGTGTCTAGCGTCACTACATTCCAACGTTACCATGACAACTGAGAGGACGTGCACCTGCTCCTCACCACGAACAAGTGGCAGCAGCTTACCATTGCACGGCACACGGCTGCTCACCTGGGTGCATGTTGGTGTGAATGAGAATTTGTGTGTGTGTGTGTGTGTGTGAAGAAGAGAGGGAGCGAGGTAGAGAGACATTTCAAGAACAAAAAAAAAATCACAAAAAAGTGACAAGACCTTTTGTGTTTAATTTCTGAGCAAGCTTCAGTTTTAGGGTTAGTGTGTGTGTGCGTGTGTGTGTGTGAACCCTGTCCATTCATTCAGTGTGAAGCAGGGCGAGTGTGTGAGTAACAGAAAAGTGTCCAGGTTTAGTTCTCTCTCTCTTTACTCTGTTACAAATATCTCAAATTTTCTCTTCCTGCTAGAAATTTCTCTCGCAGATTCTTTCGGACTTTTGATTTCACTAAAATCGGTTTTAACTTTTCACAGCGTGAAGCAAAACAAACTGGAAACCTGCACTGTTGTCTGCCTGCTTCTCGAGGAAATAACGTCTCCTGTTTTCAAACAGAATCGCCGCTTGTCTCATAAGTTATCAGAGGAAAATGAGGCCGCTCGTCTTCTCTCAAAGCCCCAACGGAACCTGTTTGTCGATCCAACTGTCTTTGAAAGTTTGAGCCAAATTGACACAACAAAAACAAATTTTCCACCCAGACAGACTTTGAAAAAACAAACGATTTCTAAATGTAATGAGATATTTTATCTATCTGGCACACTGTCGCAGCACATTTGAATGAGCTTTTTTTTAAGGCGGCATTGTACGCGAGAATGAGTACCTTGATTTAGTCAGACTGCTGTTTTTATTCCAGGATCAAAAATGAGTTGTGCCCAAAATGTAATTTAGAACTTTTTTCATTCGATTCTTCTGTCGTAGCCCGTCAATCATCTCACCATTAACAGCAGCTGTCTCGCTACATCTGCCAAGTGCCTGGCAAAGATTTTATGGCTTTTCATGCTGATTTTTTTTCCTTCCAAAAATGAACGGAAACACCCGCTTGTCCCACTAAGCTTTCCCTCTTTGTCTTCAGAACATGAAACGTGCTGTGATCCACCGAGTGCGAACAATGAAGGGAAACAAAGTGACGTTAAAGCGGGGACGAATGGTAGCACCTTACCTGTTGTGTCAGCAGTTCATGTATGTATGCGTGCGTGTGTGTGTGTGTGCGCGAGCGAGGTCAGGTTCATCCTGTGTACTTGTCTCCGCAGCAGTGACCGTCCTGCTGCGGGTGGACAGGCAGCGGGGCTGTGTCTTTGTTAGCCAGTGGTGTCGCCTAACATTGTATTTCATACTGATCTCGATGTTTTCCCCTCTCTTTTTTTTTTAATTTATGGATAGTGTCGATAGAGTTGTTCATTATTATGAAGAATTTTATGTATGATTACATTAATTGTTTGATTGTACATTTAAAACAAAATATGTAAAAGATTAAATTTTGTTTTAAATTAAAAAGACAAAAGGTTCAAGTTGCACAGGGTGGCTGTCTCTGTTCTTCCTGACGTGGTTTCCTCACAGGTCTTTGGATCTTAACAGGTGAGGAAGAGTGAGTTTAAAAGACATTAATTTCTTAAGGAGCAAACTGTGTCTTTTTTAACACTGCTGGTGCTAAGTGTACTCTGAAGAACTGAAAGAAAACTGACTTTTTTTGGTCTTTTCTTTGGGAATGTCATCCCAAATCCCGATATAAGACAAGAGCGATACTTTTCCCTGTCTCTGCGCGTTCCGCAGTATCTACAGAGCCCCGCCCTCTTCCTGTATTTAGTTTTGGTTTAGTCGGGAAGTTTCTGGGGGAGGAGTGGGTGCGTTTCCCTTGGCAAATGACAGCACGCAGGTGAGGTTGGAAGTGGATAAAACAGCGGCTGGATGCCATTCTGACCGGAGAGAGTTGCGGATGAAGACGTGGCGGTGAAGAAAAGGAAATGCATCCCCAGTGTTGCGAGACAGCAAACAGATAAAACTCATCCCAGAATGGCTTTCACCTGCACTGAAGGAGAGGCCGGTGATGAAGAGCCCCGCTCACACAGCTGTTCTTGCAGTGCCTACATGTACCACGATGCATTTCATCACACACGCAAAAAAATTGCTGGGTTTCACATTATATCCTGAATTAGGATAGATAAAGATAAGGTTGAAAATTGGCAGAGTTGCCTTTCAACAGCTTAGAGTAAATTTGATGAGGTCAAAAGCTCCAGAATAAGTAAATGAACCTTTAGTGGAGACTGACTTGTAAACTGCTGTTCATTAAGACTGTAAAGCCTTTGTTTTCTACTTTTAATGTCCAAATGAGCCAAATTTCTCAAGAAACAAACTGTGCGAATCAAGAAACATTAAAAGTTTGACGAAAAATGAGCAAAATTTTGACTTAAATCAGAAAACATTTGATCAAATTAGATGTGACTAAGAATGTGAGCTACAGTCAGTGTTGAAAAAATAAAACTTGCCACCATGTTTGCAAAGTTACGCACATGTAACTAGAAAAAAACACAACCGGCCAAACTGTGGAAACCATGTTTTTCTTTTTTCTTTGTTTTTTTTCTTTTTACACAGCACTTCCATTTCATTCTACTACAAAAAAAAAGAGGCATTTCATCAAGAGCACCGTTTAAAGCAGAACAGCACCCAGTTTAAGATCGTCTCCGCCACAAACTGGACCGTTGGCCAAGCAGAAGGAAGAAAGAAAACGAGTCCTTTTAGTCCCAGAAAAAAAAAAACATGTCAAGCATCTCCACTGTCCACTTTCACATGCACCAGAAATGCAACTGCACTGTAAAGCCTCTGCAGAAAGAGTCAAGACGATGCTGATCAGGTCAGGAATTAAAATTAAAAAACCCTAAAAACAGCTCATGGTGAGGAGAAGAAGCAGCTCTTCTATACTAGGGAGGAAGAAAACAACTTCTTTAAAAAAAAAAAAAAAAAAAAAAAAGTGCTCAAACTAGCTGAGAAACAAAAATCACTCCACAAATGTTTTATAATAATAATTAAAAATATTTCAAAGGAAATAAACAAAACTTGACCTAGAGGTGTATGACCTGATCAGGAAATACACTTAACACACATTTACCTTTTTTTTTTTTCTTTTCTTTTTTTTTTGTAGGAATACAGGAGGTCATACAATCATGAAATGCCGACCAAACTCAGACGCTTTGTTTCAGTCCAGCATGCATCTCCGTGTGAGCAGAACTTTGTACAGTAACAGCAGATCGGCTGCATCAGTAGCTGGATGTGAATTCTTGAACGGATAAAGGAAGCTGAGCTCTCATGGTTTGAGGAAACAGCATGGAGAACAGCTTGAGGCAGATTTCTGGAGTGAGTCAGAAAAACTCTAGCACTGTAAGAAACTACAAACTGAAAAATCGACCCCCCCCCCGAGAGCGGTGTAGTCATTAAATAATAGTCTAAGCTATGAAAATCTCTCAACGGGAAATATCCCTTTACAATTACCTGCTTTTTACATTGATATCGATGACCCCTCCTGCGTACATTCAAGCACGAGAGTCCAGGAAAAAAAAAAACTGTCTAAAAACATCGAGATCGGTCTGTTCAGAAAAGATTTAAAAAAAAAAAAGATGATTGTTGTCTTTTCAAAATGTGAAATTAAAAATGTTTTGTTGACCGTTTTCTTGTTGTCAAGTGGAAATGCATAGCAGAGTAACTCGTCACTCCTCCTGGTTGGTTCGTTTCGTCACACGTGGCTCTCGTAGAACACCTGGCAGGGAGGGGTCTTACTGGCGTCTGTGGGTTTGGGCACAGCCTCCCCCGTCTCCTCCTCTGCCTCCCTCTCCTCCTCCGGCTGCTCCTCACGGTGGAGAGGAGACAGCGGCGGGGGTGAGGAGGGCGTGGCCTCCGGCTGGGGGAGAGGCTCGATGGCGGTGAGCTGCGAGTGGACCGACACCTGGATGGCGATCTGCTGCGGCTGCTCGTGAACTGAGGAGTTGTCGGAGTCGGCGGCGGGGGATTCGCTGCGCTCCCTCTCCCGCGCTCGCTCTCTCTCCCTCTCTCTCTCTTGCAGGATGGTGAAGACGTCCCTCGGCCCGATGGCCCTGCTCGGTCCCTCGCGGCAACCCTCGGGCGTTTGCCTCACAAAGGTGTGCCTCATCTCCTCCACCCCCACCACCTCCAGGATCTCCTCCATGAAGGTGCGGCAGTTCATGATGAGCGGCGGCAGCGGGATGCTGCGAGCCAGCTCCTCGATGTACCGCGCAAACTCCATGGTTTTGAACTGTGTCACCTTGGCCAGCTCCAGCGTCTTCGCTGAGGTGATGATGGGGATCCTCTTGGCGATTTCGAAGGCCTTTTGCAGCTTCTCGGCTCCCTCGGTGCGGAAGAATTCGTTGATGGCTTTCTCTGTCTTCTTCAGGTGGCTGCTCATCATGCAGAGGCGTGTGACGTTCAGGGCCATGATGATGGTGAAGGTGACCAGACACACGACCATGTAGTACACGCCCATGTCACCGTTCGTGAAAACCACACGCAGCGTCACCGTGCAGTTGGAGCTGCCGTGCACGTTGGACGCCATGCACGTGTACTTTCCTCGGTCTGCAAACTCGATGCTCGTGATGTTGAGGACGCCGCCGTCCAGCAGCCACCACTTTCCACCTGCAGAAAGGCCCAGAACGAAAAGATGAGCGAGAATCACAACCTGCCAAATTAGTAAAGGACGACTGTATCAGGGTTACTACATGTCATTGTCCTTTGTCGACATCAGCTACACAGGTTACATAAACTCCGCCCATTTTCCCCAAAATAGCTTCATCAATGACATAAAGTGTTTGTTTACATTTTGTCTATATTTTGACTGATTGATTGCTTTATTTTCATGTCATGCACACAGTGTGTCCAAACCCTCTTAGGTTTTTAAGACCCCAAATTTCCAGCTGCAGCAGTCAAATTTAGGGCCTGACCGATGTGGTCGGTCATTGGCTGATTTTGGCTTATCGCAGATTTATCAGTGTCGGCGTATATGTTCTCTGATAAGTGCTGATATTAAAACTGTTCGTTAAGGCTGGAAAAAAAGCTTAGACTAGTGATTTAAAATGGTGTAATCATGTATTTTGTCCAGCAGAGGGCGGTCCATTATTAAGTTAATAAGTGAAGTGTTTACTGGTCAGTGCGCTGATGTTTGGAATAAAGTTTGTTGGATTTCCTGCCTCCAGAAACGTAACTTTTTACACCACATTCAAAATATTAGTTAGGGAATATTGGCTGATATATTGCATATCAGAATTTTCTTACTCAAAAAATAAATAAATAAATAAATAAAATTATTCCTTCTTTCCCAGGCTTGACAAGGAAAATTTGCTACAAAAAAGGTTCCCTTTCTACGACTCAAGTTTTTCATATTCATCCAACCAAGAGAACTCAGCATATGGATGACATCTTAGTAAAAAGGATTTCCCTCAGGACATCATAAACAGGACGACAAAACAAGAAATGAACTTCATTTTCAAATCTCACCGTCGCTCACACGACAAACAGAGTCTATCCTCCGCCGGAGTGTCATTAAACCTGCAGAGCTAATGATTACTGTGCACACAGTGATATTTGTCCTTTGATTGAATTCAACTGCACATACGGTTCCACACTGTGACTATTCTTAATACGACAGTAGGTTTGTAATTTTGGCTCGTACCGTTTATCGACAGACTGTTTTTCTTAGTATCGGAGAAGCATCTTGCTCCATATCTCCTGAATATCAAAAAAACGAAATAAAATAAATAAATCTAAAAAAAAAAGAAATAGAGATTTTAACTCCATCAGGGGTGATGGTGTGAGATGTCCCAGTTAAAAATCGTTTTAGTGAATCTTCACAAGTCTATTTCAAAGTCTAATCATGTGACATTTGTGTCTGATGGCTGCAGGACAAACACACGAGTTATAAGTTGTGTAAAAGAACGTCAATACAGGTCAAACAGACTAATGTGGTCCTTTCTGTTGGATGGATGATGGCCCAACAGCTCTTGTTGGTGAATAAAATATCATTTGATCACTAAAGCAATAGATTGAAATCCAAGTTATAATGAACCAAAGTTTTGTTTAATTACAGCCACCGTTTGAAAAGTTGAAAAATCTGTTATCAAGCAGTACAAAAACAACTTCGAAATCATCGCTCGTGGTGCAAAATAAAGGATTAAAAAAAAACCTGAACTGTGCTGACCTGCTTAAAAACACTTTTACTCACTGACTCTACAAAGCTCACTAAATATGCAGTTTTCCCACCGACTTGAGGTTAAAGTTTAAACCCGGACAATCCTCTTAACGCAGCTGTTTCTCTGCAGTGAACTCGCCACTGCAGCTGATTTTTTTTTGCTGCTTTCTAACAGGAACTCGCTTACTCAGATTTGCTTATGTCGTACTTTTGTGCTGTTTAAACTTTTTTTTTTTAAGGAGTCTGCAAAAACAAGATGTTCTTTTGAGCTGTCAAACATATTTAAAAAAAAAAACAAGTTACTTTAAGTCTAGGAGCAATTTGTTCAAGCAAGTCTTCAAAGCGGTGGAGCCTCCATCTTAACCTTTGGCCACTTTGTGTTCAGCGTGTGCCGTGTTAATGCATGATGTATATGTTGTATCAGATGAATCAGTTGACGGGTTCGAACGTGGTTTTATCTGTTTGTGAGCTCAGACAGGAGAGCAGCAGTGACCTCATTATCTTTGCCTCACCTTAAATATTTAAACAGGTGCTGTGACGGCTTCGTGGTTTTTAATCCAAACAAGGAATATCTATTTTTTATGACGGAGAGGTTCAATTAAACTGCATCAAAACCAGATTAAAAAGGGGTCAGTTCATCCAGACTACAAAAGATTTAAGTATTTTCTTGTGTCACAGTTTATTCAAACTTTTGATTTTTAGGACTGAAGTTGAACAAGGAAAAATCCAAACATGTTTCTGCTGATTAAGATGCTTCAAGGACCGCACCAGTCTTTTTCTGACTCCTCATACTATTAGCAGAGATCGCCCCTTTACTTTAGTAGATCTCAGACTGCATTTTTAAACCCCATTCACTACCATTCATGTTGACACAGGGTACAGAAACACTACAGGACACGTGAAAGTTGCGAGGTATCGGTAATTCATCCTTCTAAAGACGTCTGTTTTTATTTGGTCAGAAATCGCTGAGCGACAGAGAGAGAGGGGGGAGCCTTATTACGCCTGGAAAAATACTGTACTGAATATGGACAAAGTGTAAACAAACACGGTATCTCACAGATAAAGCTATTTTGGGAAAAGTGGGGGTGGGGTGGGGGGCGTGTCTAACCTTTGTGGCTGATGCTGACAACGGACAATGACGTGTAGTAAAAGTGGTTTGGTCCTTTAAAGATCTGATTCATCCAAAGTAGAGAAAGACAA
This sequence comes from Naso thynnoides, assembly GCA_029783665.1. Taxonomy (NCBI): domain Eukaryota; kingdom Metazoa; phylum Chordata; class Actinopteri; order Acanthuriformes; family Acanthuridae; genus Naso; species Naso thynnoides. The sequence continues at coordinate 14,162,476 of JAQLOL010000016.1, read as the reverse complement.
ATAAACATAAAATGTTTCCTCATTCAGCATTCACCGTAAAGACAACTTCAGCCACATGCACAGATTACCTTACCGCTCACAAGCTCACACACATAAATTCCTAAATGTTCATTTTCTCCACACACAGTTTTCATGATGGATTATCATCCTTTTTTTTTTTTGCATCACCGCGTGAACCAGGTGCACAACTTGTTCAGCGTAAGCGAAAAGAGCACATTGACTTTCAAAATAAAGCCGCCGTGATTTAAAGCGAGTTAACCAGTAACACATTCATCTGTTAACAGCCAAAGGTTTTGGCAAAGTTTCATTAAATGTTAAAAAGATGGATCACGGTTAGAAAAGCTGCGACGCCGCGTGGTCACTCTGTAAGCAAGCCTATGAAGGCATCTGTGTTGTCTTCGTCAAATATAGTCAAATCTACTCATTTGTTGTTTAAATACTGTAGAGACAAAAGTACCAATCAAAGTGAAATATAGTTTATATGTGTGTGTGCGTGTGTGTGTGTGTGTGTAACCTGGCTCCTGTGTGTTTGGTGAAACTAAAAAAAATCTTGATTTTTTTTGCCCTTTTTATTTGCTTTGCTTATCAGTTGTCATGGAGGTGACGAAGCAGCTGTTTAACTGATAAACTGATCGACCTGATGAGAACCTCTGTGCAGTTCAAAGACTTAGTTCAACATTTGGAGACATATATTTATTTGCTTTCAGAGGGAGAGTTTGATTTAAAAAAAAAAAGATCAATATTAATCATCAGTCAGTCGGAAGCAGCAGCAGGTTAGCTTAGCTTCACACCAAGACTGAAAATGGAGACACAGATAGATAGAAAATTTGCGCGCCACCACCTTTAAATCTCACCCACTAACACATAACTGTCTTGTTTAATCCATTTAAAGCCAAAGTGTTAACAGCGAGGACTATCTCTTGGCTGATGTGCATCCATTTCCCAAACTGCTGTCCTCTGGAGATGAATGGGTGGCGGGAAATGTAGCCTGGCCAACAACAACATCCCACCAGTCCGCCTTTTCATGCAAGGGCGAGATTTCTAATTTTACCTCCGCCACCGGATCACGTGATGTGATTGATGTGCTGCCCAATACTATAAACAAGCCTAAGGCAGCCTGAGTAACAAGCAGGCATCTCCAGAAGGAACGAGCAAGGGCACTCTAGTTAACACGCCTCCGTGACTAACCTCTCTTTATTTCTGAGTGAACATCAGGCTGCTGCGGTGAAAGTCCACCCTTTCCTAATTATACTCCTGCGTGTCGCCCCGGGGGGAAAGCTCTGGGCTGCTACAGACACTAACCTGGGCTTGTGGCTCATAATCACAACGCTGCCTTGGGTCTGTGATTGCAGGTTTCAACAGGTTAGCTCAAGAGGAGCATTAAACAACTTTTCACTCAGCATTCCTTCTTGGTCGAAGCTGAATATTCACACAAAGTCATAACAAAATCAACTGCCGAATGATTTCTTGAAATGCTCGGGCGAACATCTGTCACCGCAGCAGGAAAATAAGACAAACAGTGCAATAACTGTGCCATAGTTTAAAAGTCAGGTTCGACTATTCTGTAAATTTGACCTTAGCAAATTCATTTTATTTAGCCTTATTCATTTTAAACAACAAACCTGATACCCATCTGCATTTGCTGCTAATTAAAGTATAATTAAGTGACGCGCAGTGCTGACGGAAAGGAACAGGAAACCACGTCTAAAGTAACAATACAATCAGTCTCACCGTTCGTCTCGGTGTCCAGGCGGTCTCCATGGGAGTTGAACCACTGAACACTGGGGAACGGGTCTCCGGTGACATTGCAATCAATCAACGCGCAGCTGCCCTCGCGGGCAATTATCTGGCTCACTTTTGTAAACACAACTGGGACAAATCCGCCGTCTGCCACAGTGCCGTTTTCCGTATGGTTTCCAACCGTGTCCACCGATAAGGCCCCGGCGGTGTGAGAGGCGATAAGGGACGCCAGGACCAGACAAACACATCCACTGGCCCAGTGCATTTTCTCAGACTGTCGGTGCATCACCCATGGGGGAAGAGACTCTGTCATTCCTTCCGGGTCTCCATCCAGCGGACTGGCTATCTCTTGATAGTGGAAGGCAATTTGGTAGTTAGCGCTGTGGCTTGAAACATGTCACTGGAAAAGAGGAAAATGATTGGCTGCATTAATGGGAGACAAAATGTTCTTCCTCTGGACTTCATGTCCAGCAGCTGGAACAAACTGATAAGGAGACTGTTTTCTGAGCCAGCTAAAATTAATTAACCAGGCTGCAACCTCCAATTACTATCACTACAGTTAGTCAGTTGGCCTGCAAAACTCAAAATATAGTGGAGACAAATGCCAATCACAGCTTTCATAACAAAATATTCAAATTGCTTGTTTTGTTCAGTAAAAAGTCCAAAAACAATAATACATAATTTACAATGACTTGATGTGGAGAGAAACAGCAAATTGTCACATTTAAAAAGCCAAAACTAGCTTGAAAAAATGGTTTAAACAGGCGACTGTTTGTCAAAATGGTTGCAGATAATCATTTCATCTCTTCACAGATATTCTACTGTCACACTGAGCTGATTTCTCACTGTGTTTCCATGTTGATTACTCTTTTACTTCTAGAAAAAAAAACAGTGAATCTAATGGTTGTAACTTCATTTGGGCTTGGAGTTCCCTTCTTTTGCTTTTAGGCATTTCTTTGGGAAATATGACATCAATCGTTGATTCCTATTCCCCTCAAGTCTTGCACAGTTGTATTAGACCATTTATGAAAAACGAACTGCTTTTAATTCATGAAAAACTATTCTGTCTGCCCGTAAAACTTAATATTCCCATTATACTCCTGCATAATTTGCCTGGCATGACAAAACATCATTCTTTAGTCTGGGAGTTTCCTCATGTCAATTCCTGCTAGTTCGTGTTCCCAGCAAAAATGATTACATCGTGTGAAAATAACACAAAGGACAGGTTATCTATTACATGCATTACGTTAAAGAAAAAGGTAATTTGTAACATTACTTTTACACAAGCAGCGGTAGCGTTTATTATGACTGCATTACTGGCTTGACTAAGACGAAAACAAAGCCGCACTATAACATAACAGAGCTCGGTGGGCCCCGACTATTTGCAGGTTAGGTTCTTTCCCAAACACAGCCCTCGAAGACCGTTCGGTACCTAATACATCGAAAAACAGTATATTTGAAGACAACTTTCCATATATTTAAGTGTTATATAAAGGGTGCTTTCAAAATGTTGTCGTCTGATATTGTGTCGTTAAAACGCCAGCTTCATACATCAAAAAAGGGGCGTGGGACCCGACTATGTGCTGGACGGTGGTTTTAAACCTCGGGACCCTTCCAGATCTGTGCCACTGTAACGTAACATTAACTGTTCACCAGCGGTTGTACGGCAGCTCTTTCATATTCACGAAAAGGAAGACAATATATCGTGAGGCTAACGTTCACATTAAAAGAAAATAGCAGCGAAACAGCCTAAATTTGCGATGGAGAGCGCATGAAACGCCAATTCTTGGCTTAGAAATGCATGAACGTTAACGTTAGTTATCTCCTCTGCGCGAGCCCAACCGTCCAGCGAACGGCCACCTCAGCGTCGATGTTAGCTGCTAAATGTAGCATCGAAAACATTTTTTTTAGTTGGTAAATCTCACTTTTTATACTCACACCATGATATATCGCTGTTAATGGTCGGTGGGAAACACCATAGTGTTCCGTCGTCAGTGATGTTATTTTTCCGGCATCTCCATCCTCCGCCTTCCGCTGCTCGTCCGCTATGTTACGCTAAGCAGCAGCTAGCACTTGTTCTCTGTACTTCAGGATGGACTGGGTGGCAACGTAGCAAAGAGGGAAGGGTTGTATTGACAGCACCGTTGGGCTAATAAAATGAATACATGGCTACTAAGGGAATGATCCAGAATATTGTAAAATATCTTTTACTGTGACAACATAAACATATAAATCTTCCATGGGGCCCCGTGGGGCATTAAAAAGCATTTCAAGAGGAAATTAAATATGCCTACTGAGGTTTGGTTGGCTAGCTGAAAGGTTTAAAGCTGCGTTAATTGACTTTTTGGCTACTTGGGGACAGCAGAACGAGCTGTGAACACAACACAAAATTCTAACACTTTTGCAAAAAGTTGCTTATTGACTTATTTAGCGAATACACAGCAATTCAGTATTCATTTATAATAAGGTTGCGGTCCACCTTATAACTGTTAGTTCAATATTTATCTTCCTCATAGGTTTATTTTACTCTTAACCAACACCTGAATGTAGGCAAACAGAACTTGTAGTAACCTAAGTGAGTTTGGTGGAGCTTTGTAAACTGCCATCTTCAGCTTAATAAAAAGGGAGTCTGAAAATATTGAGCAATAAGATGTCAAATAAAAGTGAAGAAACTGTGATAGACCATGCTGAAACACTTTCCCTTTTGCATTTATTATTTAATAAAAGCTAAAAAATCTGGCCTATGAAAAGACACTTGAAGCAGACTGTAGTGTTGCTGTTTGCAAACAAAACAAAAAATGATCAGAGGCATTGAAAGGAGGAAATGACAAACTTCCTTTTCAAGCAAAAACATTCCTGGAAGAAACAAAGGCAGGAGGAACCTAAATAAAGACCAAATCAAGGTTATCCGCTGTATGTGCTGCTTGTCTGTGTGCCAGAGGCGATTACTGACTGACCTCGAACCTCTGACATTGACACTCGGTAACACGACCTCAGCGAAAAGTCAATAACTAAGTCAACAATGTTCCGTCTGTGCACAGAAACTGTGTTTGTTCTGAAAAGTTATCACTTTCAATCTTTGTCTTACAATAAAACATCAGTTTGTACTAACACAACCAAAAAAGGGAAAGTAGGCCCACAGTTTAGATGCAGCCTCCTGTTCAATTTATATTTTTGTGGCACTAAATTTGATCAAATTTAAAAGGGAATTTGTTTCTTTTACTCCAGTGTCCAACAGTTGCAGATACTACTTATTTTTCTGTCAGTTTCACATAAAAACATACGAAAGGCTGACAAAACATGCACTGTCTCTGTAGACCTGCTTGAAGATATTTATGATGCCATAGTTTAACTTTCTGAAGGGAGTTACTCTCGCAGTCTTTGTAAGAGGATTTAAATATTTTATTCCAAGTGTATGTGTTTCGAAGCCTGATTTGTAAGCCGCCCCTCCGTCAATGTAATGTTTCAGCTTTACACAAATACCCCTGAGAGCTCGGCCACACAGCTCACACTGCTACACACACACTAACGCAGCAGGGAGAAAGTCTGTACAAAGGGAAAGAAAACAGTTTTTACCATCAAGAAGATGCTTTGGTTGTCAGCAGGTACTGTTATATAAAGAAACATTTTTTCTGTACTTACACTGCAGAGAGACACACCAGCACCCTGTTGCATCAGCTGAACTCTTAGATCAATCATAAATCAGGCCGTATGATTTTAACTAAGTTGAAATATTTTTAATTTGATACCTTTTAACTTGTGTCCTGCACGAAGACCACAACATTAAACCATCAGGTTTTCAGATTCTGTGTAAATACTCAAACAGCATCCTGAACCCTTAACATAATCCAGCAGATTAAACCCAGATTATATGGTTGATTTACGTGTGGTCAGCTTGTTAGGGCCTCAAAACTCAAGGGCAAAGGCAAAGGCGGAAAATGAATCAACCCCTCACATGCATTAACCACTTCCTCCCTCAAATGTATTTATAAACTGGCACGGTTTCTAAACGTTGGTATTAGTGGATTTTTCAATTTTTCATGTCTAATTAATTTTTTAAAAACATACATTTCCAGTTAAAGCACAACTAGCAAAGGCCAAATTAGAGTCAGTTTCTGACACTTTCACCTACTTTAAAGTTGCAAAGAGGAGAAACGGTGTTAAACTGCAACTCTTGTAGTTTCGAGGACAAATTTATTGTTAAACTGCTGTGTTTTGATTTGTGCCAGGAGCAATTTCAGATAAGTGTTTCAAAAAACAGATTTATCCAGTCAAGTGCAGGAAGGGTGTGCAATGATTAACAGGACTGTGAATCAATGGACCACATGTGTACTGAGCCAGATTTCAATAAAGCAAAAACTACAAACTACATGGTAAATGCTTACCGCTCACATCTGCACTGCAAGTATTTAATCAGGTGTAAGCATGTTTAAAGGAAGAGGCGGTAATGAGGCAGCCTTTACAAATGTAGAATTTTGTAAAAACGTGATGTACAGACACAAAACACAAAATTCAGAATAATAAAAAAAAGAGTTTACTATTTTGTACATGGAAAAGACTGACACATCTCCCCTGAAGCGAAATGATCGAGCAACAAATTATGAGTTTTGACTGTATTTTTTTCCTTATAAAACTCAATCTTCTTTTATTAAAAAAAGTGAAATTTAAAAATTTAAAAATATTCTACAGATTGTAGAATATACACCGTGCTGTCAGATGTTTGACATTAAAATATTATCATACTTATTAATACATATTTTCTCATAAAAACCTTCATTAAGTTAAAAATGCAGCAGGGAAAAATCTTCGATCACAAAGCTTCTTTGATGAGAGATGAGAGTCTTCTGAAAGCCTGTTGAAAGATGTGAGAGAGAAAGTTTGTTAGGTTGTTCGTATGTGTGTACTTCTGTGTGTAATGTGTGTGTACCTCATCGATTTGCTCTGGGGATGAGAGAGAAAAGGCCGCTCTGACGTAGGGACAGGGGTCACTACTGTTTATCATGAAGACGCCGCCAGGAACCAGCAGCACCTTCAGCACACAGAAAAACACAAACGCCTCTTGTTACTTTCATGAAGGGCTGGGCAACATGGCCTAAAAATAAATTCAGCGAATTTTCTACATCGCTTTTGATTTTCGATTTTAATGTATTTTTTAAAACTACACAAAACAGAGGAATCATTTCAAATATGTTGTTTTTATTTCAAACAAACATGAATTTCCCTATTGGAGATAAAGTGCAAACCCATCTTTAACCAAACTAAACCTTTTTTTAATTAAAGGTTTAATCAAACAAAGAGGAATCCCCCAACTTTTAATAAAGTGTCAGCCTAACTTTCACCAACCTTCACTTATAAAAAAATAAGAGCCCAGAGCTGAGAGAGAGCCATAGGCTACCGTATTTACCCTACATAACGGAAATTTGATTTTCATGGTTTAAATTTTTTAACATCTTCCAAACAAATTGATTCCAATTTCGATTTAAAATCGTTTTATTGCCCAGCCCTACTTTCCTGTTTTTTAAATTCCACCTGAAACGGCATTTTGGGAGTATTTAACTTCCATACTGTGCTAAGCTAAGCTAACTCTTGCTTCATATTTGGCCAACAGATATTAAGGTGGTACTGATCTTCTCATTTAATTCTCAGTGAAAAGCTGAGTATTTTTCAACATGTCAAACTACTCCTTTATTGTCTTTTAGAAATACTGCTTTTCAAAAAATCTCCGGTCGCCAGTAAAATCCACTGTGTGACACTGAAAGAAGCCTGAAGGCCATGATCACAGCTTTGAGCATGAGATAAAGCACAGACAGAGATTATCTTTGTTTAATTCATTTCATGTCTTGAGTGTTTTTCTGTGGCGCTAGGAGACTCTTTAGTATCTGTGTTTTGAAGTTTTAAATATACTGGACTCAGAAGGGAGACGCTCAATGTGCAGACCTTGGAAAAGCCTGATTGTACCCACTCTTCTTCATACACGGCCTAACAGCTATTCACTGGCAGGGATTTACAAACGCTGTGTGTATGAGTGTGTGTGTGTGGGAGGGAAAACACTCAGATGCTGATCCCACTCACAGTGCGCATAATAGATGCTTTAAACGCACCATCCTACACTCTTTTCAGACACAAACCCTGCATCGCCCCTGGTGCAAAACATCTGCTCACGAACAGAGCAACAGAGAGGAAACAGCACTGAAATGCATTCTGGAAACTTACTAATAGCACATTACAGCACAGTTGAAATGCGTGAACCTTCAGTGAACACAGTTAATACTGTAGGATTGTTCGAAAATAAATCCCAAAAAGAGAGTTTAAACTGAAACACAAACAGACGGAGTTGTGTGCCGACCTCTTTTTCCAAGGCTTTCTGCATAATGAGCTGCTGGGTATCAGCGATGCCCTTTACTTTGATCCACAGGAACATGCCTGCTGACGGGGCGTGCCACTCTGCCACGTCTGCACAGACAAACACATACAAAAAAAACCCTGGGTGTCACTACAGATCTTTTATTGTTTGTGCCTCTATAAAAATTCTTGGCGATTTCACTAAATCTGGATTACACACGGTATGTCACAGTAGTGTAACAAATGTACAGATTGCTGGTACAAGTGATTTTAAATCCAGCAGCAACATTTGAGGCTGAAAAATTAAGTCAACACAGGTGTCAAAAACTGCAATTCTTTGTACAGCCACTTGAGGCTCCAAAAGCAAGTCAGTCTCTATAGAGCCTCATATTAAAATGCTCAACATTGCAGCAGAAATAAACATTTTTAGAGCCTGGAATAAAATACAATTTTATATGATTTACTCTTTTAAAATACATCCAGTGTTTAGGATTTAGGGGGATCTCTTTGTAGAATACAGGAGATACTGAAACTAATATAAGAATGTTTTCATTAGTGTATTTTTTTTCCCTTGAAAACAGGAACTGGTGTGTAGTCATTATTGACCACGTTTACATGTACACAATAATACTGGTACTTACTGGGGTACTGAAGTACTGTAATAACCCTGTGACTCATGTTAACACATCACTGCTGTACGCATTACCCGATTAAGCTCTTATTCCGGTTATGAGAAACCCAAGTATGATAGTTAGATTACGCCTGTAGGGACAGGCGGAGCTTGCCCCCCCGCTAATTAGCTTAGCTTAAACACTGTAAGTCAATGGGAAGTGCTAGCCTGCCTCCGCTTAAAGTCATCAGATGAACTTTCCAACAACTCTAAACGGCTCTGCGTGCTTACTGCGACTTTTCTTTACCCCTTTATGTTATTTTTAGACTCAGATTAGCACTTTCTGTAATTTTAGAATCAAATATGTTTACTGCTGTTATAGGGTACTGTTTACTGACGTGCATGCACCCTGCAGTTTATATCCAGTGTTTTCATCCTGTCGCTCATGTCTTTCATTACGTAAGAGGTGAAGTAGCACAAATGTTTGCAAAAGCATTCTGTGTTGTAAAATGACTAACAGCAGGGCACATACAGAGGATGAAATTAGCTGCATCTTCAGCAAAAGCTAGCGAGGCCAAGCGTGTGTGTGTACTTTGACTGGGTAGCAGGTGCTACACAGCGTCATGTACACAGGAATATGATCAGGGTATTGCCGGTTGTTGTCCATGTAAACAGGTCTGTCCCTGGTCTGACGTAACTGGGATAAGCTCAGTAACTGAAATATCGTGTGCATGTAAATGTGGTCAATTACTTTCAAATTTTGCGTTTTAATATATTTAATAGTATTCAATGATAGAGTGTGGTCTAGACCATATGTGCAGTATCTTAAGACAACTTAGTTGTAACTTGGCGCCAATAAAAAAAATTTGACGTGCATTTTATATTTATATCCACAGAGGGAACGGGTCTTCTTCCATGAAGGCTGTCAGCGTAGCACTGCCATGTTTCTACAGTAGCCCTGAATGGACACACTGACTCTAAAGAGAAGCTTTTGCGTTTCTGTGGCCTTTGTAGGTTATCCTACCAGCTGGAAGAGGAGGGTGAGCAGAGGGATATTCAGCTGGTTGCAATCTGCAACTTCACAGCTAGATGTCACTACATCCTGCACACTGGGCCTTTACAGTTATGCATTATTTTGGGTGTGGCCCCTTTGAGTGACAGCTGCCTCTAGCTGTGTGCAAGGCATTACATATTCGCTGGTAGCAATGTGTGTGTATCCTCCCCAGCTCCACCCACCTGTCCAAATATGGTCACGTCTGGCTTTTTCAGCACTTCCAGCCACAATACATGACTTTATTCAGTCTTAAAATAAATTTGTTGTATTTCAGTAAGTTATCGTCTATCAGAACAGCTTGTTTTTGTCACCTTTAAGCCACTTGTCTGCAGAGGTGATCATTGCATCTCGCTGTTTCCTGTAAAACCCAATCACCCTGTGAGAGGAGAGAAAAGAGTGTCATGCATCACTGCAGAATGTCTATCGAATACATATACCGCAGGTGTGTATGCAATTGCTGTCTTAACCAGTCGGACCAGTCAGCGCTGTAGGAAGACACGTACCCGTCTATGTGCTGGAGGAAGCCTTCTTGGCCCCAGCTGTGCAACAACTGAGAAACCATGAGCTGAAAGCAAGCGGGACACAGGTTACATAATGTAACAACTGGCACATATTCAACTAAAATGCACGTGGTACCAAATTACTTGACAGGAAGATGACCTTGCAGCCTGACACGACCTCTTTCTTTCACCGCAAAGTCTTTAAATGTTTCGTTCACGTTTCCAGTTTTTGCACACGCATGCAAGCACTCAGTTTGAATCTCTGCCGGTCCAGATTAGACAAAAATACAGAGACAGGGATTAAATCAGAGGAGGGCAGCGGATCCTAATTAATCTTCTTCCTCATAAAAACCCCCTCTGCAGCTTCTGCTGATCCAGACAAGCCACGACGTCTTGTTTAATCTCACAAATCACATGTTGCGTGAGGGACTTGCTGCTGGCACGGAACAAATCTGTGATGACTCCGCTCATAAATATACTTCAGCGTTGGCACTCGCCAGCCAGTTCTTAGAATTCAGCACTGTGGTTTCCGTGATACGCGGGCAAGTTTTTGAGCACTTTTCTTGTCAAAAGAATGCATGTAAACGGATGAATGTCAGAGTTGCTCCTCATAGCTGAGAACAGGAAGCTGTTTGCAACTAAACTGGTTATGCAGCATTGTAACTGAGTAAGGTGTGCTGGCGTTAAATTAGGATTTTAATTACCTGTGTGAAGGTGCTCGTGTGCATTGTTGAGGCCTGGATGTGCAGCACCACCCTGTCTATGAGCGGTTTGGGGCCTGTCACAAAACCGATCCTCAGCCTGCAACAAAAACAAACAAGCACAAACAATCCGCAGCAGTTATACATTAAACTTCGCTCACACAGTGACTGTGTGTTTTATTTAACCCGACATTCATCCTGCAACCTAAGAAATGATCCTTCTACACATAAAACTTAAAAATGAACTTATATGGCTCTCAGAATGAACTCCTGCATGAATAAAAGCATATTCTAACTCAGATTTTGCTCTCCTTATTGACATTTAAGGACAAAAATAAGCTGGTGTATCACTGACAGTGGGCACATGTTGTTCCAATCTGTGGTGCTTTTAATTTCCATCATGACTAAACCTGAAACTATCGAAGCTGTTGTGTTTTTGTCAAACATCTGATTCGGAGACTTGAGTGTGGGAACGTGTGAGTGAGATCTTGTTGCTGAAGATGCCGAACGGTGCCAATACAAAAGGACGTGTTTTTGATGTGTTAAAAAAGATGCCGCATGAGTGCTTTTTTCCTTCAGCCAGTTTGTACTTTAAAAGTATTTAAACAAGCAGCAGAAGACAACACAGAATTTAACATCTTGTCCTACTGCTCAGTGTCTTTGTCCTGCAGATGCAAACAGATTATATATATTATTATTTATTTCTTATAGGTTTAAAAGGATCCTAATCTCTCTTTAACGCAATTTTATTAATTTTGCATATTTTACAGGCTAAAATGGAAGTAAACTCAGTTTATTACTTTGATAATGTCAGTTTAAGGAGATGATTTTACAGATGGCTCGGGTGATGCCTGGAAAAATAGTTCCTTACAAGTGCTGTCTTCCTAGCTCGAATATTAGCGTGAAGAAGGATTTTGACACAGATGTCCTTTTTAACTAATGTTGCTGTCACACATTTTCCAGACGTTACTTCCTGTTACGTTAACTGAATACAGACAAAATGTAAACAAACACGATATCTCACGGATAAAGCTATTTCGGGAAAAATATGACATCAAGTAACACTGGTACGGTCCTTTAACATGCAGCACCAGTCAAAGTTTGGACCAGGGCCTGACCGATATATCGGTCTGCTGATATTATCAGCCGATATTTGCCTATTGCAGATACATCAGTATCGACATATATGTTCTCCAATAAGTGCAGACATTAAAACGCTTTTTTTAGTGCTGAAAAAAAAATGCTTGGACTAGTACTTTAAAGTGGTGTTATAATGAAGTTTGTCCAGGAGAGGGCAGTCTAATGTTTAATTGGTAATAAGTGTTTGCTGTTTGGTGCACTGATGTTAGGAATAAAGTTCGTTACATTTTCTGTCTCCATTCCGTATTTTTGTCAAAAGTATTTGATGACCACATTCAAAACACTATATAAAGAATATCGACTGATTTACTGGATATTGTAATTTTTTTACTCTCTAATATCGTTATCGGCACTTGCCCCAAAAAACCTATATTGGTTGTACCCCAGTTTAGACAGGCTTGTTCTTTACTTAAATGTGAAAGTGCATCAAAACTTTTAACTGGTGCCGTGCAGTTAGAGAAGCACACCACGTCTAATATATTACATCGAGAAAAACAGCCGAAGAACAAAAAGTACATCAGAGTCGATGAACAGGGTGTCCGCGTTGTGTATTCTGCACACATAATCGTCACAAAGGATCAGTGTGGAATTGCACAAAAGTTGCATCTGCTTTGACAGGATTAAACCACAGAGTTTATGTATCAGGTCCTGACTCGTTAAGGGAAAAATGCGCGCACACAGATTCACACGCTCACCCTGAGGACAGGATCTTAGAGAAGGAGTCTGTCCTGATGATCCTCCCGTCTGTGTCCATGGAGAGAAACGTGGGAGCCCACGGCTGCAAAACACATGCGACAAAACACTCACCAGCTTGCGTCCAAATCGAATAGCTGAGTTCAGACCATGAAGCCACAATGAAGAAAAGGACTTAACTGTTTTTTTTCTTCCGTTTACATGAGAGGAAGTTTTTGTACCTTGTTAAACTGCAGGAAGTAGTACGGGTCGTCCTCAATGATGAGCATGTCGTACAGCCTGGCCAGCTATTAAAAAGACATTAAAATATAACGACTGAGTGAAGCTGCAGGGAAATCAGCTTAACAAGAAGTTCTAATAATTAGAGCCGGCGCTTCACTGACGGCTTTGCATAAATGAGACTTAGTGTGATTCTTAACCAACAACTTTATCTCCATGACGTGTGTCCCTGCAGTCTCAGTTTTGGATCTTTGCTCTGGAGACGAACCTCATACACTTCCTGCTTCCTCTCAACTGTCATGGAGGCACCGGTGGGGTTTCCTCCGTTGGGGATGGTGTAGAGGATCTTGGGAGCGGTGCTGCCGGGCTTGTGGACCTCTGCGGGGTCCCACCGAGACAGAACCTCCTTCAGGGCTGCAGGTATCATGCCGTGCTGATCGCTGGGAACGTTGATTAAGTTGCAACCGAGCGGCTGGAGCTGAAGAGGACAGTAGGAAGTTAGAGGGTTGCAGAAGCTTCAGGAAAAAATGTGGATGTGCGTGTCACTATAAAAAGAAGTTTTCTCACCGCTGCCAGTGTGCCTGAATACGTTGGAGCATCCAGCAGGATGTTGTCTCCGGGGTTCACCAGCATCTCAAACACCTGCAGCCCCAAAAATCATGCTGGGAGTCTTTACATTCACACATATTCCACAGATTTGGTCTTACGCAGCACATGTGAGTAATCTGAAAGAGTTTGTGGCTTTTAATTTTCTCTGACTCACCTTACAGAGCCCCTCCTGGCTGCCTGTGGTCACACACATGTCCATCTGGCCCTTCTCAGGGGGGAAGTTAGCGGTCGGCGGGCTGTGGAGATTCTTCTGCAGGTTCTTCATCCACGTCAGCAGCTCTGGGATTCTACACATGACGAGAAATTACACTTTTTTCGGACTTGCTACGCAGCTGTTTTCACACTATCATAATATTTTCTTCCAGTATTTAAAATCTAAATCATACCTGATTTAGTAATAGTCTTAAAGAAGCTGTTGCTAGGTAGCTTTTCTATGAAATATACAACAAACTGAACTCCTTCACCTACAAAAACATACACAAACATAAAATTCCTTAAACAAGCTATCAGTGCTCACAGTGTTTGATTATTCTTCACATTTTAACTCCCGAAACGCTCTTATCTCCTGCCTTATCTCCTGCCTTATCTCCTGCCTTATCTCCTGCCTCGGCCAACCTGCTCTGTCCGATCTGCAACTCGTGCAAAATGCAAACAGGCAGCAAACAAACCTGCTGGTCACGTGAAAGGCCCTGTAGGCTCTTTCCCATCTGTACATTTCCAAATTTTTGCATCCCGCCAGGCCACTTAGATCATCCAGTCAAGGTCTCTCAATTAATCCCTATATGGAAATTAAGTGGTCCATCAGGAACAGACTTCCTCCTTCTGTTTGAGTCCATAACAGTTTTAAAAAATTCTCAAAAACCATATTTACCAACTTTCTACAAGTTTTCATGTTTTGTGTGTGTGCTGTTTATTTTCCTGTATCTGTATTCTGTGCACAAAAAAAAAGGCCCAGAATGTGTTTGTGTATTTGTATATACCTACAGCAATGATTCTTTTTTTACCCTATTGTACTGTACTGCATGAAGGGCTGTAAATTTTCATTTCATTTTTAAACCTTGTGCTGCACGAGGATGAATAAATCACTAGCACCCGACGAATATATCGGTATCAGCATATGGCTCATCAGTACATGCTGATATTAAAACTGTTTTTAAGGTTGAAAAAATGCTTGGACTTATGATTTAAGATTGTGTATTTATGTAGTCTGCGGGCCATTATTTAATACCTGATAAGTGAAGTGTTTACTCTTCAGTAGTGGTGGTGGTGGTGGTGGGGGGATCCTCAGATGTATCGTGAATCGGATGTGGCTGATTTTAAATCTACTCAACAATGTCCGATAATTGATAATCAAAATTTTAAATCATGTAAAATAGACGGAACGGAAAAGGCTGCAAACAGAAGAGAAGTCCGGACAGTTCACAGGGAGCACATGAGAAAACAAGAAAGAAACACGGCTGACAGCGTGGATCAAAATCAAGCGTTTAGAAGCACTTTGGCTTCTTAAAGCTGACAGTGAAAAAGAGCCGCACTACATGTACACTGTGTCACGCTAAGATAAAATTAAAATGCATCTTGATGCATCCATAATTGTTTTATAATCTAATCGCAGGGCCCTGAATTGCAATCGAATCGAGTCGTTAGGTGCCTGGAGGTTCCCACCCCTGCTCTTCAGTTCACTGAAGTTTGGCATGAACTTTGTTGAAATGTAAGATAATCTGCCTCCATTACAAACCTTGGTCACAAGTACTTGATAATCACATTCAGCAGATATTATAAATGTAATGATATATATCAGATATTGGAATTTTCTTTCTCCCAGTTATTGGTATCGACATTGGCCCAAAAAATCTCTTATCAGTCTGACCCCATAATTTAAACTTAATTGTAAAATCTGCCATATAAATCAAAATTTTACTCGTCTGACTTGTAATAAGTCAGAGGTGCAGATCACAAACACCACAGCAGAGAGCTTAGAGCTTTAAACAAAAAAGAGTCACAGCAGGAACTTGTACGATATTCTGTCCAAGTCCAGATTTTTATTTGGTCTCTGAACTTTTTGGGCATATTCTGTTTTTATTAGATAGCAACAGAATCACTGGTTACTCAGCAGAAATCATTAAAATCTGCAGGTGGAGTCTCTCGTGGCGGTTTGGCAGATAAATACTGGTCCAGAATGAAAACCTCCACATGCTGCTGCACACTTTTCTGATGCAATTTAAAGCAAAATAGAGATAGAAAGTAAAAACTTTCCGTCTTTAATCAGTATTTAACGTATTTAATCCTTAATTTCCCAAAGTGCAGCCACACTGAGGCTGATAAGATGTAGTTTAATTAATAACATTACCTAGCGTGTCATGAAATGTTCACATTTTAATCTCAACACCAAGTGACTGATTTCAGGGTTACTGTCTTGAGTCTCTCACCCGCTCGAGGCCGAGTACTGCAGAGCTCTCTTTATCGCTGCCTCGTCGAAGGTCACCGTCTGTCCGTTCTTCACCTTGATGCTCGCCGACTGGAAGGGAAAGGTGTTGGGATTCGGCGCTCCTCCAGCCAAAGAGATCAGGGATGGAGGCGACCGCAGCTGCAGCTCAGCTTCACACAGGTGAGAACAGCGAAGATGAGGAACAGATAATCATAGTGAGGATGCGTTACGAATGATAAGACTCTTAAATCAGAAACTGTACAATGACCTACGGCATGAGCGACATCAGGATAAGAGGCTCAAGGTGGAACTTTGGGGAAAGTTTTTTGAGATCTTGCTCTCAAATAACCAGTGAACATACACTATTATGAGAGCAAATAAACTAGAAAAAGCTGGAATAGATCATATGAACAGATCTACCAGACATTTAGGCTGAAAAAGGCAGAATTTAGCTGTTTAGGGTTTTCTTTTTTCCCACTTCACTTACATAATAAGTGTGTTTTAACAGCATTTCCGCATCTCTGTGTGTTGCCAAGATAAAGGGGGATTCAACATGGAAAATAGTCACATATATAGTGATTCAAAGTACAAAGCCGGTTACTTGTAAATGGCTTAAAAAAATCTTTTTTTAAAATCAATTTTAGCTTCAGCTATTTTACTTGAAAATTTCCCAAAATCAAGACGTTATTACCAAAAAGGTTATATTAAATTATGTGCATCATGAAATACTTAAATCAAAGGTCTGCCTTATTATTGAAAGGTGGGAATCGCCAGCAGCCCCCCCCGATAAGATATTATAATTATCTAGGCGATATGTTGAGTTTTGCGATATTATATATCGCAATTTCTATAATCATTTTCAACTGCAGATCATTTTCCCAAAGTAAAACTTTGTCAGCTTCATCTGTTTGATCTAATGGGATAAAATCTTCAGTCTAATCATCTTATCTCCATGATTTTACCTGAATTTTTCATTACCACATCATAAATTAGCACCATCTCGTAAATTAAAGAGTCATTAAGTCAGTTTATTCCTAGTCTTCTATTACTCAAAAAGTTGACTTTGCATTTGCAACATTTATTAAGAATTTATGTAATAAAATATTGATACTTGGTGTCTATTAGTTCGATATAATACTGTCAAAATATTGTGATGTTATGCTGTACTGATTTTTTTCCTCACCCTTGTTATTGTCTGATCTTGAGTTTCTGTCTTGAGGAGAGTCCCAGTGTCAAAATCTGTCTTTTAGACTTTGATCATTTCATCTGACAGTGTGGTAAGGAGTGAGCTTTTAATCTGATAGTAATTCATTTTTTTTACAGTTATTTTCAGAATAAATTAATGTCGATCACTGTTTTCAAAAGCCCGAGGTGATGTCTTCATATTTTGTGCTTTGTCCAATCAAAAACCCTAAAGCCAGAGATATTCAGTTTATTATATAGGATTAATTTCTTAAAGTGGCTAATCTTATTACATGAGAGGCTGAAACCAGTGCTGAGTTCATATTTCAGCAACTAAGCTTGTTTTCACTGCAAACTGTAACACTGTCACATTCCTGCCCTGTGAAATCTGTAGCATGAATCTTTTTTTTAATTAAAAAGATATTTGATTATATTCAGATGAACTGAAGAAAAATACTCACTCAGCATTCTGATGGGGGAAGGCTTCCTGGCTGCGCTGACAGCTGTCAGAAACCGCGCGTAATTCATGTTTCCTGTGGAATTATTCATCGGGAATATTAGTTTCCTCTCACATACAGACAGAAAAAGCTGCGTCCGCTCATTCACGCCGCTTCCACCTGTTGCTGAATCTCAGAGAACAGAGTGCGAGGCGGCGGGTCTGCGTTATATTTCCTGCTTCGTGTGCGTATAAAACGCTGTTAGCGTGTCATGAAATATTAACTCCCCGCACGACTTCAAAATGCTCTTAAGCATTTTGACGTAACGGTTTGATTGGACAACAATAACGTTTGTTAGTTAACACAAGTCAGACAGTCACGTTACTTCACCGTTGAGTAGAGTGAGCAACACATTATTTCAGACACGAGGTTACAACTAACGGGAGATTAAAAATTAGACCGAATAATTTCAAAAAGTGTAACCTGTGACGGTTAAACCAGCCACGCACAGCTGTGTAACTGACCTTGCGTATCTCGGCTTGACTGCCCCGAGGGCTTCTGGTTAATGTATTACTTGTGCGCCGAGGTCGGCGGTGGTCATCTGCCGTGTCCTCGCCGTGAACTACATTACCCAAGCTATAAAACAACAACACAAGTGTAGCTAACGGTCATGCTTTACGAAATGACTCAGCTTTTTTTCCTCTCTAGTTTAACGTGGCGTTACATTAACAGCTGCATACAATCACAATGAACGTTAGGAAGATAAAATAAATCCTTACCGGTGCATTCTCGTCTTACGTTCCGAGCGACAGTGTTGTTCTCCCCCACTAGAGGGCAACCAAGTGTGTCCGAGCATTCAAAATAACCGGAAATGGCGTGAAGTAGTCGGTAGGTGAACTTCCGTGTTGTTAGCTTAGCTTAGCTGTGTTCATGACGAATGCCTGTAACGTTAGCGTAGTTCTAAATCGGTTCCAGGCAAAGTTGTCCCAACTTTTCAGGCCGAGACCTGTCTTTTTTCTTACCTTTTAACGTTTATTAACTTAACATTACTTAAGTACATTCTGAAATGGTATTACGCTATAGGGGCTGGATACTAGCGTGTGAGTTAGCTCTCAGCTAAAAGGTAAATGAGAGCTAATCAAGTCGTTGAAACTGGATTTATACAATAACAACGTAAATTAAATTGACACAGTGGGTGCCTTCGTGGCTTTATCTCAGTAAATGTCAAAGGGAGAAACTTTGGCTACACTTTACGTCACAACAACATAACTACTGCCTTCATATTGTATTATTGAAGTAACATAGGGTTTAAGGTGATGTAAACAGGTGTGTTTTTCTTTCTGTAGATACAACTCGTTTTTTCCAGAACACTTAGATTTTCGCTGCAATGTAGATCAGCAGACTGGCAGTATAGTAGTTGGTGTTTACGTCCTTGTAGTCGTTTCAATGGGGAAAAGGAAAGACATGATTCACCCCAGGTTTCTCGGTAAGTAAATAATTATTGGCTTTTTTATTTGAGCAGCTAAGCAAAGCTTCCCTTTTGCTAAAAAGTACGGTGAGCAGATTTTTGTAATAATCTTAAAGCAAAACTTCTGTGTGTGTGTGTGTGAATCCATGGTCATTTTTAAAGGCTGTAGTTTGTGGTGCAGGTGAATTGCATCGAAATTCCTTGGTATTTTTTA
>JAQLOL010000016.1:14131474-14143135 GCA_029783665.1 Naso thynnoides | reverse complement strand
CTTTTGAGAAATTAAAATCAAATAAGAAAAAGATCCCAAACATTTCAGATTGAGAGTCTGCTACACATCAGCAGCTAAAATATTTCTGGATTGAATCTTGAACCGTCAATGTGCGTCTGCAGGAAACCACAGTGACTGTTTTGGGCTAACAGCAACCATAATTTGATGGTCCATTCATGTTAATTGCGCTATCCTCACATTATTACAGGTGAAGGCAACTCTGGCCTACACAATGTTCACAAGCGGAAGCACAAAAAACACAAAAAGCACAAAAAGAAGCACCACAGTTTTGCAGAGGCCCCGGAGCCCGAGCCTGTTATGGTTCCTCGGCCTCCTTCACAGCTCCGCCTCAAGATCAAACTGGGGGGACAGACACTGGGAACCAAGAGGTGAGTGAACCATGCCATGTGTCAGTGCTCAGCTGTACTCATAACAGATCACTCAGTGAGTTTCTGTTTTTTTCTGTTTATATCAGTGTTCCTACTTTCACCGTGCATCCTGGCGTGGCTTGCCCTCCCTCCCCGTTGATGATTATACATAATGACGTTGATGACGAGGATGATGATGATGAGGATGATGATGAGGACGACGATGAGCCTTCTGTGCCTCTGGAGCAGTATCGCGCTTGGCTGGGTAAGTTAAGAGTAGAGCATGTTTAGAGCTATAAAGGGTCTTGACGATGAATAATATCCTGAGAGCTCGTTGTTGCCTTTGTCTGGTATTAAAGTTAGCTTACATTTCTACAAATCTGGCATCCAAACGCATTAAAATACAACAATCGGAAAGGTTAACAAATGATTGAAAACTAAATTCATCTTGTTTGTTTTGTATCAGATGAAGACAGTAACCTAGCCACATCCCCTATGCCAGACGTGGACTCGGACTCCATGCTGGGCGGACCTTTGGATGAGGAGGAGAGGTGGCTGGACGCTTTGGAGAAAGGAGAGCTTGATGACAACGGAGAGTTGAAGAAGGAGGTCGACGAGTCTCTGCTCACAGCCAGACAGGTGAGGAGGAGACGCAGAAGCGGCAAATCCATGTAATTCAGTTTGCTGTTGATCAAAAAATGTTCAGTTTGTTTTGTTGTTCGTGTTTAGAAAGCCCTGTTACACAAGCAGCAGAGCCAGCCTCTCCTGGAGCTCCCAATGGGTTACAAGGAGAAAGAGATGACCGCAGAGATGATGCAGAAGCGGGAGGAACGAGCCCGGAAGAGACGCCTGCAGGCCGCCAAGAAGGCAGAAGAGAACAAGAACCAGACGATAGAGAGACTCACGAAAACCAGCAAGGCAAAGAACAAAAGCACGAAAGAGAGGAAGTCTAAGCAGAGTCAGTGTCCCATGATCCGGTACAGCGACTCCGCCCAAGGTATGGCTGTATCCTTCCCCACGGGGGTCACCGCTCCGACCCCGGCGCCGCCCCGTCCTCCACCGGCAGCACCGGTCAGCTGTGGGGTCAGCGGCTGCAACAACCTGAAGAAATACTCCTGCTCAAAGACGGGGGTTCCTCTCTGCAGCCTCGACTGTTACAAGAGAAACCTGCTGCTTGTTTAGAACGCAGCCTAAACTGACAGACTGCAATATTACAAATGGACACAGTTGTAGTTCTGTTTGGACTGCATTGGGATTTCATGTCCATGTGGTCATAGGAACGACTGCCACACTGACCCTCTTGGCTACGCTGTGTGAATTTACTTTTTTTGTTTTTTATTTTTTTTCTGTGGTTGTGTCATATTAATAATGGTTTTCTCTGCAACGATGCCGTTTACACAGATCAATTATGTATATTGTGAAATGTTAAAGATACAAAAAATCTGTGTACCAGTCAAACATTTTACAGTATTTATGATTTCCATATGTGGAGTTAAAAAAATCAAAAATGAATACAGTAGTGATGTATTGAATTATTTCTACTAGCTTGAACTAGTTTTCAATTCTCCAATAATGTAAAAGCATCTCTAGAGACTAACAAAGGTTGTTGACAGCAAGCAAGTGTGTTTTGACAAAATAAAAGAGAAACTTTATTTCTTCTGTAAATATCAGTCTTTATTTTCATAAGAAATTACTCAATATCCATACAAAACTGTACATCTTAAATTAAATTTAGACACTGCTTTCGCTTGTGAAAATAATATACAACCTTATTTGCCCTGTTGTCTCAGAGATGTGTGCAGCAGCATGATTTTTACTGGTCCAGCTTCGTAAACTTTATGGCAGGAAACTGTCAGGGCAATGGTTTTGTCTGCTTTTATCTGAGGTTTACACCAAAGCATCTGAGGTATTCAGTGACTGAGTGTTTCTCAATCCACACAAACACACATAAAGACTCTTATAGAATCTTTGGTGAGCATGAGGCAGAAAAGTGACCCGGTTTGAACCCAAATCCAGCAGTCAGCCTGCTATTTGCTTATCACTGCGGCAAGGCTAAAGTCACGCTCTGTTGTTATCTGCAGAAAAATGGAGACACATTGTAAGATTCTGACTCCACAGCCCTCTGTTACATTATGTCAGGGAAACTGAGACAACTATCGCAAAATCCACATTTGCTCTCCAGTGATCTCCCCAAAGTTTAAGCAGTTTTCCTGAGAGTGATGATTCAATAGTTAATGTAGTTTGTACGTCCGTCATTGTCGTAAATGCATCACAAGGCCAGCCCAAAGGAGAGTCTGAAAGCCATCTCTACAGGAACTTCTGCCACCGAGTCATGGAAACACACATAGAACTCCTGAGGGACGGGCTCGAGCAACATCCGTCTGAAAGAAAACAGAAAAGGCCAGATTGGCACTTGAGATAAAGGCCTGCAGAGAGAATACATGTAAGATGAAAAACATACACATGTTGATATTTTTATATTTGCATTCTTTTCATCATCTTATTTTTCCTTCAAGAGTTTGCTTTCATTGCAAACCAACAGAGTTTTAATCATGCAGTGACAGTATTCAGATTTTGGCCTTCAACTAATCTGAAATACAGTTCAAGGATCAAACTTAAACTTTGGTCTTGGTAGATGGATTTCAGGGGTAGCTCTGTTTATCTAGTTTGACTATGTCCATAAATTTACTCACTTCCTCGTTAGTATAGTGGACAGTATCTCCCGACGTGGAGTTCCTATTGCACCGCACTCATTTTTCAATTTTCCTTGGTTGCATTTTCTTCTCTGTTCTTTTAAGTCAGAGGCAAAAAGCACGTTTTTAAATTACTTTGAATATAACGTTCCCAGCAATTTTCTACTTAAATAACTACTCAACGTATCATATTACATTCTCTGCTCTGTTGATACAGGCCGTATGCAAAACTTGCACATCACGCTTCCAGCATCTCTTCTACCTCAATGACCAACCTAATCATGTAGATCTCGTGGTAGCTCTGGGATAGCTCCGTCTTTCCGCTTCGACCACGCCCACTTTTACATCTCACTTCCTCGTTAGTATAGTGGACAGTATCTCCGCCTGTCACGCGGAAGACCGGGGTTCGATTCCCCGACGGGGAGTTCTTATTGCACTGCACTCATTTTTCACTTTACTTTCTTTACGTTTTCTTCTCTGTTCATATTGCTAATGGCAAAAAGCATATGTTTTAACACCAAGCTACTGGTTCCGATATGTAGACAAAACTAACTCTGTTGATATTGGCTGTTAGCAAAGCTTCCATATTATATGTGCAGCATCTTTTCTCATTAAATGACCACTTAATCAATCGTGGATTTCAGGGGTAGCTCTGTCTTTCCGCTTTGACCATGCCCACTGCCCCTGCACCTGTCCTAATTAGTTTAATGGACAGTATCTGTGCCTGTCATGTGGAATATTGAGACTTGACTCCCTGGCAGTTCAACTTTACTGCATTGCATACAACCTCCACCTTACCTCCGCCCCTTTCTTTGTAGATATTGGCTGTATGCAAAGAGCTAATGATTCAGACATGTTTAATTATTACGTCTCCAGCATCTTTTCTACAGTGCCTGCTGGCGACATGTGCCAAGTCCATACATGGGGATGCATGCAGACTTTTTCCCCTCAAAATAATTAGCCAATTAATCTAAAATTGCACATAAGTATCGACAGTTGCCATAGTCAGAGACTGATGAAACCCTTCATCTCATTTATTTACTCTTACCCCCAACTTCCACAGCATCCGTCACAGATCCGTTCCGACTACGGTACGACTCACGCAGCAAACCCTCGCCCACTGAATCCGTTCGAGCTCCGTCTCCAATCCGTTGCAGCGCTGAGAAGCAGGACTCGCGAGAGCACGAGATCACAGTGAACTACACTCTCGCTGGAATTATCGCGGGAATTCACACGGGATTTGGCAAGTTTTCTCCTCGTCCATCTTCTCGTGTCCCTTTGACCGAGTGATAACTTTAAAAAAAAAAAAAAAAAAAAGTAGCGTGTGCTATCGGATGTCAATATTTTCAAAATAAAGTAGTGTTTCTCCAACGGGAGTTTGAGAATTGCGTTTTACTTTAAAACGGATGCTTTGTGTGTTCCACATCCTGTTTGCGGTGATCTAATCAATGTGAATTGATGCATCTTGGCTCCGTAATCTGGCAAAAATAGAACTGCTGCGTATTTCTGCCAGATGCCGGAGCTGTGACGGACCAGAGACAGACCAGAGACGTACGTGGTGCAAATGTTCTGATTGATTTGAACGGGTTCTAAATGCTGCAGCACACGCACCGGAGTCGGAACGGAGCTGTGACGAATGCTGTGGAAATTGGACCTAGGTCTAAGCCACTGAGCAGCGCCTGTAATTTTCTTTAAAAATTATATTGTTATGAGCGGTTACAACATGCCCTCTTTTTCCCAAGGATCAGTGTACTTGAGATAATACACTATGAATCTGGTTAAAACAAAAATCTGTCTCTTGAATACTTTTAAATTATTAAGGTATTTGTAAAAATAAATATAAAACAATATTCTCATCAAAGGGGAAGTTAATGTACCCTATAACCCAGTAAGTCATGGTAGGAGCAGGTTTCCTCTGGTCGGTCCAGTTCTCAGGTTTACACTGGAAAAGAACTCCATGTTCCTTCACTGGACCAAGACCCCAACCACCAGCCTGAGGCCTGTCAGCAGCCCGACGGCCCTGCAGGAGAGAAAACCACATCACACCAATCACTTTATTACATCACCTTTTTTTTAGTGAATTGTGTTATCTTATTGCTAGACCTTTTTTCTGAAATAGAAATTTGTAGTTTTTGGTCTTCACCTGATCCCAACTACACTCACAAGTCTCAGACCTAAATGTAAAACTGAAGAACGATGCGACTCCGGGTGACCTTCACTTTAGCACCTCTTCTTACTATCTTATGCAGCTCGTGTGACTTGTGTAGTTAGCTGACATGCGGTCTGAGGTTAAGACTATATTTAAGTAGAACTGTTCCTCACCCTGGCTGGCAGGCTCTGCTGGAATGCGGCCCGTATGGAAAGGCAGCAGTGGTGGAAGTTGCGGATGAGCTGTGGGTGGATGGAGCCACTGAGCTGAGCCACTTCTCTGTGAGTAGGAGCGATGAAGATCCCCTGAACAGTTTCCATCAGGACATAGTGGAACAAGGTGTTCTCTGCCCCCGAGGTTAGTCTGTCACAGACAAGACAGGGAGAGTCAATTTCTTAACATCAAGTATGTGTGCACTAGGAATGAAAGAAAGGAATTATTTCCCATCACCCACTTCATAGTGTTGTACATCTCCTCTGTCTCCCTTTCAGTCAGAGTCTTCTTCAGGGTGCCCAGGTAGAATGGGTTTGGGTGCTTCATCCTGGGAATCTAAAGCAAGAGTATACGTACAATAGTATCACATTAAAACATGAAAATAACAGAACAAGCACAAGGTTCAAGAGAATCAGCTTTTTCTGACAGATTTGAGTTAGCCAAGATTAAATCTGAAAGCTGTGTCCCAGAGAAATTTAACTAATTTCAGCCAGTAGACTAAAAAATAAGATCAATAAAAAACAAAACAAAAAAACCAAACAACAACAACCAAAAAAATAAAAGTGACTGGTGTTTAAATCTCAAAAAATGTGAGCCAAAGCGAAACACTTCAATTCTGAAATCTTACAAAGTTTTTTTAAGGATAACCTGCTGATTACTTAGAAAAAAAATACAACCAAACAGGAAAAACACTGAAGGACAGAATTACATGTTTACCTTGAACAGTCCTCCGCTACCTCCACTTCCATCAGACCCTCCGGACCCCAAAGAGTCCCGTCGCCCCCCGAGCTTCCTTGATGAGTCCGGTGTAGAATGTGGACTGAGACCTGGAGCCATTGATGAACCAGAGCCTGACCCAGCATCCATCTGACCTTCGCTGCCGCTGTCTGACAGGCTCCTCTGGGGGCTGGACCTCCGGGCCTTCTCTCCAAACAGGCTGCGGCCTCTGGAGCCTGAGGAGGAGCCTTTAACTGCCCCAGCGAGCTTGCTGAAGACAGGAGAGGAAGAGGCCAGGCTGTCCAGGCGGTCTCGGGTAGTGGCGGCGGGGAGGAACCAGTCAGCACAGGACAGGCACGGAGCTGGTGGAGCGCTGAGACGCTCCTCAATACCTGCCTCCAACACCTCCAGCTGCAGTAAGGTTGCTTTCACCTGATCACCACAGAGTTTCAGTTTATACTGTAGCCATCAACAGGTAGGCATAAATTTTTCGTTCTTTTTGTTGCAAAATTAGTCAACATACAAGACAGAGTAGCAGGAAACAGAATTTAGTGAATCTTGATACTGAAATAGTAGTACAGTCTGTTAAGAGTTAATACTTAAAATAAACAAGATCCACCTGATCTACGTAAACACAATCAGGTCCTGGAGAGCCCAAAGCTGGTGAAGCACAGCCACCTGCTTCCAACAGCACACACTGCATGAAGTGCCTCTGGAGTGAAGAGATTCATAAATACAAGCAGAGAAAATATCATTTGCACAATTAATAAATCTTACTACGAAAGAAAGAGGTGACAAAAATGTTCATTAAGGTAGCTGTATTCTTTGATGTGCTTTTGTTTTTATTTCAATTTAGGTTGAAACAACCAAACAAGATGTCACAGCTTGTAAAGGAAATATTTGGACTAGCAAATTAAAACAGTCGGGCCTCCTCACCAGCCCCACTATGAGGAGGAAGTGTCGTCCCTGAGGCTGGCTGTAGCCTGGTGTGGTGCTGCTGCCGTCGGCTCTCTGCTGGGGAAACACCTCCCTCCAGATGACCAGCTGACCCACCCGCTGCTCAGACGCCAGCGGCAGCAGGCAGTAGTGCTGACAGTACAGGCACACGTCCAGCAGGTCTTCTTTAGGCAGGTGGTTGGCAATCAGGTAGGACTGGAAGGCCAGTGTGTGGATGATTTAGTAAAGATAAACAGTGAGCAAAATGAATTTTTAGAGCTCTGCAAAATGTAGCCAGTACAAAATGCTGTTTCTAATCTTACTGGTAATTACATTTATGTGAAAATGGCGCTGAGTCTCTTAATAAAAAAGTGAATTATCAATTAAAAACGAATCTTCAGCGTAAAGTGAAACCTTTTCTCTACACCCACCTTGTAGAACAAACACGAGCCAAGAATTACGTACAGACGCCTCAAGCCGAAAAAGTCCTCTGACTGAACAATAAAAACAAACACAAAAAGGTAAAGCAATTTCACCCTACTTCATACTGAAAAAAACAACAGCGTTTCAGGTTTTTTCTTTGATGTAAAAGTTGATGTAAAAGTTTTAAACTGATTTCATGTCATTACCGTTACTCACCATTTCTCCAAAATCAGATGACTCGAAATCAGAGAGGACAGTATCAACCTCCATCTGTGGACAGAGAAAATCAAATACAACCTCAATGAACTTAATTATTAGCATCTAGGTAAGAACCAGGTTTATACGTACAGGGGGTATTTCTTGATATCTTGGTGTACAACCATAAGGACAGAGAGAAAAAAAACGTTAAAAGCAACATCAATGAAATTTCAATTTACGATATAAAATGTAAAAAATATTTTAAAAATGTAAGAAAATATATTAAACTACGTAAAATTTATCTTTCTTCAAAACAAAAAGAGCTGTTCAGTATTTTGAGAATGTGCAGAAATAATATTCCAAAAATAGTTACGGTAACATGGAGACTTCATCATGGCAAAAAAATATATATATAAATAAATAAATAAATTTTTAAAAAAATCAAATTTAATTCAAAAAAGGAAGTAATGAAGTATTTAATCTTACAAATGAATTTATTTTAATGTTATCTGTACTCTTCGCTTCTGCACTGACCAATAAGTTATATCTGCGTGTCATGTGAACACCAGACAGTAGAGGGCATTATTGTTGCATTTGTAACAACTTCAAACTCACAGGGACAATACAATATTCCTGTTTCTCAAATACTAAATTAAGTCTGTAAACAGTATAGTACTCTCTCTCTCTCTCACTCACACACACACACACACACACACACTATGGTACCTTGATTTCTGGAGGCAGTGTGAGCCATCGGACTGCTGGCAGTCCATCCAGGAAAAGCGTCCCCGAGACGTCGGGGGGCGGGGCTGAGCAGCCGTCCCTCAATCGAGACGGCTGGATGAGCTGCTGGAAGAACAGGCAGAAGAAATGATCCAACCTGGAAGCATGGTCCACCTTACAGAAAGCCCTGCACAGGAGACGAAGAAGAAATGTGTCACGATAACAGAGAGAAACAAATTACTGAACTACAGAGGAGTCATTATTTCACGCATAAAGAATTAGATGAAGAGAAAGACTGAGAGCAAACAAAAGAGATTTAAGAGAGCGAGACAATGAATTTGTGTAAAATCAAACTGGTGCCATGAACAGGGGTAACACTGCTTTTATTCAAGTATGTTTTGCTTTCAGTATAAAAAACGACAGCCAGGGAGGGCGTGTTTCAAGCAGCTCTCTCAGCACAACCATAGAAAAACTGAGGCTGACCAACCTGTCTAAGGAGCCATACATCACTTTTAGCGTACGGACGACGTCTCCCACCACCGTCTGCAGATACAGCAGTGGAACCCTTGAAGGAAATGGAAAAATGTCACGAGCAGAACTGGATAAACTTCAGCTCAGCAGCTTCTCAAATATTTGCTCAAACGGCCAGGAGCCAGAAAAGGAAAACATTTTTTAAATTGCTGATTCGCCTACAAGTGGGTGCTCCTCAAAAAAACAAACTTTAGTGAATCAATGAGATTGATTCTCCACTAAGATGATGATTGACTGGATTGACCTGAATGCCAAAAATTAAAAGATGACTTACGTGACTAATCTCATGAACTATTTTACTACCGTGAGCTCATGAAAAAGGTTTTCATCCAGCCAACAAAAGACAAAAAGAAGCATGTGCACACTGAGAAAACCTTTGATTGTTTTTACAGATTGCGCTCTTAAATATTTCCTTTTCTCAAGAAATAATTCCTCTCTAGAGCATAAGTCATTCTAATAAACTTCCCTACCACACCCACATCGGTACCACGATTTAAAAATCATATTTTTTTTTACACCTGCCCCGTCGAATCGACTCTTGCTATGTAACATACTTTCCAGTTCAAATGAAATGTGGTGGATCTATCTCAGTGTAACGTGTGCGTGATGCTGCCTCCCTCTACCTCTCAGCAGGAAGCCCAATGACCAGCAGGTTGTTGCTTTCCTTCCAGTAGCCCACATGAACCAGATGTTTTCCAAGCAGCAGAGAGGAACTATTGGCAGGGAAGTGACACAGAGGAGATCAGGGTCAAAATACAAAGTAATAGATCTCCTCAAATGGCCAAAATGTTATTTTAATTCACTGCTGTTTTACACTCAAGCTGGCAGAAATCTCAGGACTTGAGGGCAGTTACAACAAAAAATATTTGGCTACGGTTTGATCACAGCTACATTGTTGTTGATGCTTTTATAGTGTGTACATATAGGGCGGTTTTATCTTGTGTGCCATATGGTGGGGTCTGAGATAAAAGATTCCAGATGATTTTACTTAAAGCATGCATATATAACACATATAACACATTATGAACACACTTACAACATGTAGTAGATGGGTGCTTTTTTTTTTAAAAACTACGGTTGGGTAGGTGTAAAAATTTCGAAACCGGTTTGATATTACGCCAAATTGCAGACTTTACTGTTAAACTGGACTTTCACCACGAAGTTTTGCACGTCTCAACCAACTGAGTGACACACATTGTGTTGCGACAGCCAGTCAGCGTTGAGACTCTCCCGGCGTCACTGACGTCCAGATGTCATGCACCACGTAACTTGCAATGAACACAGACACAACACTGTTAAAATTATCAATGTTTCTGGGTCTCCTCCAGCTGATGAAGTGCAGAGATGATGATTATATGGTGCTACTAGCTAAGCTAACATCTCAACTGTGCCTGTGCGACACATTGACAGACCTCTGGTTTTTGTAATGAACACAGTCATGACGTCATTAAGCTTTTCAACATTTCAGGAACTTCCACAACTAATACTGTACAGAAATGATGATTAAATCGGTCGTAACTAATGTTAGAAACCTCCCCTTCTCCTGACGCTAATAGCTTAGCTAAGGTCTCAACTGTGACTGTGCAAAACATCAACAGACCTCCTGCTTAGCTATTAAACTTCCGGTTTAATGGCTCACTTGGTCAGCTTGGTCAATCAATTTAAAGTTTGGATGATTTCTTAAGCAAAAAATCCTAAAAGATTGTGAGAATGCTCTCCTCAGACTTTTTTTTAAAAAATTCTTTGTCACACCAGACTAACACTTGAGGAAGCTTCCTTGCCTCAGAGAACTTTTTTTCCCCGTCAGTCTTAAAATATTTATTTTTAGACCAAAAAATGGATTTCTTATTTAGAGAGTTTTAATTCAAACATATGTTGTATTTTACAGTTACAGTTGATTAAAACTGTACATGTAGAAGTTATACTAAAGGTTTTTTTTGTTTTTTTAATTACTGTAGATCTCCTGCTACTTGACTTACCTGATGATGCGCCCTCCTGTGACATTCTCCAGCATGTCACACAGTGTGAGGAAGATCCCCCTCACTCCTTTCAGCTGGCCAGATGCTTCAGACACCGGGTACTGGTACAAGATCTCCTCCTGCAGACACACAAACACAGCAACAGTGTAACTTGGAAGCTGTGTCATGAAAATTACACATGGAGGGCAAAGATAAACCTCTGGTCAGTCCATCATCAGAAAAACATCAGGTCTGGGCGGTGGGGATGAACCAGTCAGCACAGGACAGGCACTGAGACGCTCCTCAATACCTGTCTGCAACACCTCCAGCTGCAGCAAGGAGGCTTTCACCTGAGCGCCACAGAGTTTCACTTCAGTTTTTAGTCAATACTGGTAGTGTAGTGGACAGTATCTCTGCCTGTTACGCTGAAGTCAACAATTTGATTCCTTGACGAAGAGAACCTGTTGCATCAAGGACAACCCTTACATCAACATAGCTCACATTTTTGGCTCTGTTGATTATGGCTGTGAGAAAAGAGCTCTAAATTTCAGGCTGCTGTGAACACAATGTCTCTATTATCTGGTCTACTCTCATTACGGTTAATCAGCCTTATTTTGTGGGTTTCTTTGCCCACTCTGTCTACCTTTATAATGACCACGCCCATTACATGTTAAACACTTCCTCGTTAGTATAGTGGACAGTATCTCCGCCTGTCACGCGGAAGACCGGGGTTCGATTCCCCGACGGGGAGT
>JAQLOL010000016.1:14070210-14084553 GCA_029783665.1 Naso thynnoides | reverse complement strand
TAAAGAGTACCAGACAGTGAAGGAGGCCTTCAAACGAACTGTTTCCAAAACTGTAATCCAGGTTTGTAGCTTTCACTGGAAAAAACATGTCATCATCTATAAACATGGAGTGTTTTAAGTTTTAATTTTGACACATTTTACATCCTTTAAAAATTCGACATCAGAATATTCGTTGTTTGCTTTTTGGAGACAGATCAAGCGCCTGCAGAATATTCACCTGCGACGTGGCTATGAAGTACAGAAGAAGAACATTTCTGAAAAAAATGGACACGAAGGTGGAGCAGGTGAAAAGCTTTTGTACCACGGGACAACCCAAGAAAACTGTGACTCCATCATGAAAACTGGGTTCAATAGGAGCCTTGCTGGGCAAAACGGTAAAGATAATTTGGCTTTATCTACTTTCATCTACTGACCAGTGTTCACATTTTTTAAGAGATGGCAGAAGTAGAAACATTCTTTACTAAAGTAGAAGTACAAATACTTAATACTTGTGTAAAAAACAAGACTTTGGAAAAGGTAAACGTACTGACTCAACTTATTAACTAAAGTAAAAGTAATAAAGTACAGGTTCTGAAATGTACTGAAATGTAATGAAAGTATAAATGTAAACAATATCCCTCTGAAGACATTTTTTATTGACCATTTCTGTGCAAATCTAACTGAACCTCACATTATATTTACATAAAATACAACAGTAAGTGCTTTTAAATAGAATTAGCAATCCCAGCTTTAAGCATGAGGGCTTGTTGTTGATTTTGCATTTCCTCTTAATTCTCAGCAACTGTATACGGTCATGGAACGTACTTTGCAGTTAATGCCAGCTACTCAGCAAACCCAGTCTACTCAAAACCAGCTGCTGATGGATCTCAGTTAATGTTTGTGGCTCGCGTCCTGACTGGCATCTACACTTTGGGACAAAAAGACATGAGGATTCCTCCGTCTCTTAGTGGCAGGCAGCCCCACGAGCATTACGACAGTGTCGTGGATGTATTAGACAACCCCAGTATGTATGTTGTGTTCCATGATAACCAAGCATACCCTGATTACCTTATCACCTTTAAATAACTGTGAGGCCTCAAGGTCCTCACAGTACAGAAATTTCCTCATGATGCAGTTTTAAAGCTTGGTCCGCACTAAGTGAGCTATACAAGTACAAGCACACACACACATAC
Source organism: Naso thynnoides (assembly GCA_029783665.1). Lineage (NCBI taxonomy): Eukaryota > Metazoa > Chordata > Actinopteri > Acanthuriformes > Acanthuridae > Naso > Naso thynnoides. The sequence continues at coordinate 14,083,381 of JAQLOL010000016.1, read as the reverse complement.
ACACTTAAAGGTAGATACACAAACTTTGGTGCAATGATGCTAACTTAAACCCATATTGACATAATTGTTTGATATATTATATTGCTCTACTGCAGCCTTAACCTTGTTGTGACTCTGCATTTGTCTGACTCTTGACCAGTCAACGTTTTACTTTAAAAACATTTTCGTTCGTGTCAGCTGAGTGCACAGTGTCACCTCTGGAGCTCCATCCTGCAGCTGCTGACTTACCAGCAACTTCTCCTTTGCAGCAGTTGCTGCTGTGGCTCCTGTTGTTCATTTTTCATAGTCTTAGGTGACGATCAATATTTTTATTTTGTAGTTTGTAATGGATGTGCAATTAATTGTAGCTTATTACCATACTAGAGATAACTAACAGAACACAAAAAAATGAAAGATAAGCTTGTGATGATTTTATTTACGGGTATAAAGTTAAAGTTGTACAGGAAATAACATTATAATTGAGAGACATATGCAACATAATACAGTCAGTGATTAATGTTAAAGAGAAAGACCTACGAATAATTAGTCATTTAGCATCAAAACAGGATTCACACAGTTTTCTGCTTTGCTTTCTGAGCACTTACAGGGTGATTCTTCTAGAATAAAACAATGTTTTACTGTTGCACTCGCAAATCATGGCTTTCTTACAAGTTTTATGTTAAAAATGTTAAATCATTGATGGTGTTACAATGGATTGACAGACTTGAATTAACACACACTTGCAAGAGATTTTTTATTTGGTTGATATTTGCATTTATTCTTTAACAAGAAAAAATGTGAAGAAAAGATCACTGCCATAGAAGGTGTTGAAAAAGCTTCATTAATCAGTATTTTGTATATCAAATAAAAATATCTCATATCCAAAGAGAAATATTGCCCAATCTTGTGGTTCTACTGAGTTTTGCTTATTGTGTAATGAATTGTTTTGTTTAGTCTCCCAGTGCTGATCAACCCTCTTTCTGAAGTCACCAGTTAGTAGATAGAAAAAATAAACGCTAGCTGCTTAGAGGCACTTGAACATATAGCAAATGATGAACCAGATAATTTTTAAGACTTAAACTGAATTGAAAAAATGAGTATCGGATACAACAGTTAACAGGTTGGACATGTAGGGGGGCAATGTTTGCTAACATGTTAGCCCTATCGACCTCAACAATAACATGTCTGGTGTCTGTCAGCTTTGCTTTACATTTTAAAACCCAGTTACTTAAGAAAAAATGGGATGCTGTGTAATTAAAATTAAAAACAGAATGTAATTATGAACTGTGTTAACTGACAACAGTTTTACAAATCGTAACGAACCTTTGTATTAATATCTACAATCATGTGCTACACAATGTGATGAACCTCGCCCATCCATGCCTGCGAATGACTGAGCCTTTTGTGGAAGTCTCTTTCATACCCAGTCATGATACTATTACCTGTTACCAACGAACCTATTTACCTGTGGAATGTTCCGAACAGGTGTTTTTTCAGCATTGTATTGTTGGATCATATTCAGAATAAGCAAATATTGTCAAAACAAAGGATTAAATTGATGAGGTACAATGTTACATTATTCTATTTTTTATATTATTTAGCATATATTGTCTTGCACAGTTTTCAACTAAGTATATGTCTGAAAGGATCAGCACATAATTACATTTGTGTCAATTACGGTTTACACAGCATCCCATTGTTTTGGTATTGGAGTTGTAATTCTGCCCCCTGGTGGAAAAAAATTTTATGAAAGGAGCTTTAAGGTAAACACATTCTTACAAATCCTCGCTCTGTACAGCCATGTATTTACTTTCTGCCTTACAAGTGTCTGAATTCTGATTATAATTTTTCCACTACATAGTGCTCTTAAAAACTTCACAATTCAACAAAAAAAAGTAGTATTAAGGACACGCACACTACATTGTGCTAACATTCCCACAATGTAATTCAGTGTCATCCTTTTATTGATGTGATACATATAGCAGTCAAGGGATGGTTCATTGACTATTTGAAGATGCAAAATTGAGATGATTTTTTAGTGTCTGAAATCTTTGTTTACATCTCAGTCCAAGGTAAACAATAAAGTGTATAAGAAGTTATGAATGATTGAATGAGGGAAATGTTTTGGAAACAGACACACACTCTATACTTGTGTACTTTTGAGTTCAAACTAATCAGCAATCTATGAATTTAAAAATATACCTTCTTACCTTCACACAAAAAAATCTATTGACACTGATTTCTTCTTAGCATATAAAGAATGACATAGCTGCCCTTTAACTGTAAAAAAACTTTGATATAGTGAAAAATGTGTTGATTAGCTTCTGCTGCATGTCACCATTGTTATTATAAATGCTAAAGCTGCACCTGTTACACTGCTGTACACCCAAGGTTATGTGAGTGTGTTATAAGCCTATACGTGGACTGGAATGTAAGTGAGTTGAATGATCCTGCCTTGATTCTCAGGGCATGATGGTGATAGATGCCTGGCCATAGACCTGTCTGAGAGCAGGGCAGTCCAGAGTAGCGATCACCCTGGTGCTTCCAGTCCTCTGTGGAGTGAAAAACTCGGTCCAAATCAGGGAGGAGCCTGGTGTGATCAGACTGAAACCAGCAGGGTAAAGGGTTAAATTCCAGAAAGACATCAAAATATGGAATCAAGACACATTAACACACCCTGCGCATAGATATGACTGGATAAAGAACACTTTAATATGATGAAAATTGAATGATCTTTAGCTGGTTTGTTTGGTTAGCACCTTTAGTTCTTATAATAATGTCTGACTTGTACAGATGAATATCTAGTGGCTGAAATAAAATTCAGAGGTGCTGAGCTCACCTGTAAAATTTGAACTTGGGTGGCATGATCCCGGGTCCTTCCATGCGAATGTACACGCCCTCCAGGCCGAAGCTGAAGGGGTTTGTAAACTCCACGGTCGCCATCATCTCTTCATTCACTCTGCCTCCTCCAGATACCTAAAGAACACAGAGAACATAATTAAAACAGAACAAATCCATTTAGAGAAAGTAGTTATCAGTGCATTGAAGGACTTGATCTGAAATTTCCAAAGTTATTAGCTTCTTGAGTGTGATTAGATGGAAGAAAAACTCATTTTAGAAAAAAAGAAAGTCTGATACCATGCAGGCTTTGTACAAAAACACTACTTTTACCAAATTAGATTGACTGTGTAGAAAAATCAAAGACAGCATAATGTCAGACCACAACGCTGAGTTTGGGATTGCGCAGGTTGACGACTTTCATGGCAGTCACGATTTGGCCGGTCTCCTTGATCTTCCCAGTGACAATAAAGTGGAGGTTGGCTTGTTCCACCAGATGCTTCATGTAGTTCTTTGATTCAACTGTCACTACCTCTGTCACACCTGGAAAACACACAAATACAACACTGCTGTCCTGCACTGTTTTTTTTTCAAGGATGTCTTTTAAGTATTTTATAAAAAGAACCAAATAAATGCCTTGCTCACTTTTGTTGGGGCCAATAGTCACTGTGGGATCTCTGAACAGGAACTCGGAGTTGGTGACTCCGGTGTAGTACACCACGCTACCACTGATGTAGGCATCCACGATGCGGCGCTGGTTGCTGCGGTTAATGAACTCCAGGCTGAGCTCAAAGTCATCACCCACACTGATCTCCAGGGTTGGCAGAACCAGGTCAACATCAGCCTCAGGAGGGCTGGACTTCTCTCGTTCACAGCCGAACTCCTCTGCTTTTTCAAGAACAGTCCGCTCCTCCACACTGCCTACATTGTGTGAATAAAACTTGCATTAGTAAATTTTAATCAATAGTTTATTTCAATTTTGCTAACAAGTTTTTGCCTTTCTGACCTGTATGTTAATATTATCAGGACTTTCCCTGTTCTTGAGAAGAGACTATTCCTTTCATCAGTAACAAAATGATCTAGACTGAAAGCAGTTCAAACCCTTGTTGCCAAATTCATGTCACATTGTGGTAAACAAAGCACCAGAATTAGTGAGTATGCTAGCATTTTTCTGCATCCAAACTCTGGCCAAAACCAAGCCAGAATTATGCCAACTGGAGCTGATTTCCACACTAAAAGGGCCAAGTCCACACCCGTAAAAACTTGCCAAAATTAGCAGCCACATAGGGCTGCTCCTTTGGTGCCAGGACACAGATGACTGCGCCAACACTTAGCCACCATCATCCAGCATTAACATGGTTCTTGGCATTATTGCACAGCATGAAAAATAAACTGACTACACCAGTAACTTGGAGACAAATTTCCTGTTTTCACTATGAACTGTGTTCTGTGTGTTGGATAAATTTATTCGTATTGACGAATGTTAGGAGTCTTTTAACATCTTTGTGGTAATGGTTGACTTGTTTGAAATTACTCTTCTTAAACTTCAATCAGCTAATCTTATATTAAATACACCACTCAGGGTAATTTTCCATGATATATGTGCTGGTGATCTAACTGGTTCAGTGAAAGATTCCTGGAATCATAAGGCTGTGTAGCAGACAGTCTTTACCATTTCTGAGCAGAACCATTGAAATCAATAATACATATTCAACAGAAGGCGCTGCACAATGCACAGTGACCTGTAGAATTAAAATAATGATTTTAATTTAGAGAGAAAACCTGCTACTTCTTGGTTTCAGTTGGAGAACAACTTTTCAGGTTCGGTACCAATTTCTTGTTAAACCGAAAGGTTCAAATCAGAACAGGACTGGATCCATGTTGGTGAAAAAGGCCTGACAGCGTATTTCTCTAAATCATAAGCTGAGGCTGCAGCAGAGAAAATGGTTGTACCCCTTTGATATACTTAAATGTGTGTTGAATGTAGTTGCTGACCCTCAGGAAACTTGTATTGATCGGTGATGTCCCGGCGGGTCATTTCTCCAGCAGTTTTGGTCAGAACCAAGCGGCCTACGTGACTCTGGTTCACCTTGACCGGCTCCATGGTCCCATCTGTACTGCGAGAATAAAACACCACATCGCTGTTGACCTGTAGAGAGAAAGACAGACATGACCTGAACTGAGCTGATCTGGTCTAAAAGAGTATCCCAACAGATAAAAAATTATTAGATTGTCCTGTTTGAGAAATCAGGGATAAGTAAGGGACATGAGACTGTCAATGCGGCAATAACAGACAAAATAAAAATCTTTTTTACAGAAAATCATTTAGGCATAATGTCATCTGAAGACTCACCTCAGCAAACACAAAGGCAGCATCAAATGGGTAGCAAATCTGCCCATGTTTGATAGCCCGGACTGATGCAGGGCCACATCTATACATGCCTTTATGGAATATGGAGGAAGATTAAATCTGCCATCAGTCCAGTGTTTAAGTTTTATCTTGTCTCAAAATACCAAAAAACAGTAGTTCAGGAAAAAATATACAGTACAATACTGTTAGAAAATTAATTTATTTTATTGTGCTTTTTCTTTAAATAATAATATTTACAATTAAAAGAACCCTTAATATTTCACAAACTGTTATAATTAAACCAGCCATTATTTCATATATTTATTATTTACCATCGCTGGTCTCCTGTGGTGTTGCATCCACAACCTGCCAACCTCCAAAACCAGGAGGAAGGTCTGGTCTGGACATGAAGCACTCATTCCAGCAGTGATAGTTCCTGACAGAGTCAATAAAAAACATTGTTTTAAATATCATCAGAAAATCAATCTAACAAAGTCTTGCTGGTTCTTATCTAAGCTTTAGTGTTATTAAAACAAGCCTTAAAACTGTATCTCCTCCACACTAGTAAGGCCAGGTACTGAAAATCTGCTACAATAAGTCTGCACAGTGTGTGTATACCTAATAGCTTTACTAATGTTAAACATTTTAAATTTGTCCTTGAGCTGGTGCTATGTAGAAAATGCTACAGGGCTGTTAAAGTCCAAAAAGGTTCCTGAATGTGTCAGGAAAATGTGATTAATAGTGAGATATCTCGAGGTTTGAACTAAAAGGGTTTATGCTCTGAGGAGCATGAAAGTGCTCAATGATTTCATTGCAAGCTGCAAATTACACTGATGGATTATATTACTTTTTGAAAAATGGAAACTTTCACAGGGTTCAGGGGATTACTAAAAACCATTAGGATTCATCCTCTGGGGACCATGGACAAAGATATCATTAAAAATGTTATGAGTTAAAAAAAAAACAACAAAATACCAAAACTTGTCATAACCTATGAAGTGAAAATTTTGGTGTTAACTGAAAGGCCAGGGATAACAGTTCTTATTGAGATTCATCTTCCAGTGACAATAAATATTCATTCAAAATTTAATGGTAACATGACCCCAATTTGCAGAGCTATTTTTCTGTGGATAAAAGCATTGGATGGACTGAAGGACCAGTGGTGTTATTGCTAGGCCACATCAACAGCAGGTGGAAAACAAAACAATCCTTTGAAAGTATAATGGTATGCTATATAAAAGATGTTATACCAGATAGAGTCTTTGGTGCGATTGCGGTCAATCCTTCCATTATCCTGCAGGATGATGTCGGTTTTCAGGTTTCCATCGTTGTCATGAGCAGAAAAGTAGTTGGTAATGACTCTTGATGGGATGCCCAGACAACGCAGGACTAGACATGGAAGATTTGGAGCAGATTAAGTATCTAAGTATCCACCATGAAAATGGCTGAAAGCTAAGAAAGATGCTGCTCTGCTTCATTTATGATCTACTTAAGCCTGAGGAATGACAGTAAGTGTGTGTGATTCAAACCTTACAGGTGTTGAAGACGGCGGCATACACCCAGCACTGAGCATAGCAGACGGGTAACTTGCTTCTGGCATAGCTGAGCAGGATTTCTGTGCTGCCAGTCCAGGAGGTGGGCGCTACACCATAGGTGTAGTCACCGCTCCAGTTCCCCACCAATACGCCTTCATCATCACGGGAGTTCAGCTGAGAACAGCAAAAATCTCTTTAGATATTTACTGCTACAATGCAAGTAATATTGTTGGCTATAACACAGCTATGATAACATTTTGAAATTAAGCAGAACTAGTGGGCAGTTAAAGGGGATGCCATCCCCTTGTTAGCAAATGACCAAAATAACCCCGTGGCCCTTTATACCTTGCCCCCTTTCCATATTTAATAATAAAGACATTGTAGGGGCAGAGAGGTCTTTTTGATGAATATGTTAGTCTAGTCTGCCTCTCTTTTTATCAGTTTTTATCTATGGTCCCAACAATTGCCGTGAAATATTATTAGCCTGCCTGTGCTATGTACTGATAAATCCATGGTGCTGAAGCAGCAGACAGATTTGTAACATCTCTGTCCAGCCCTTCTTTCAGTTTTATGTGGGATCTACTGTTTGATATTCCCTGAACTATATACCACAATTACTCAATATGTATCGAAATATGAATGAAATGCAAATAAAAAGGTATGTTAAATTCCTGGTGTGGGGAAATAAAAGTACTCATAACACAAAGCCACTGTAACTTGTACACGCAGAAGTAGTGCTGCCACTGTTACATGTACTGTAGCCATCGTATCTCTGTACAAATGACCACTTACTAGTACCGTCACTGTTAGGATGGAGCTGCAGAGAAAGCACATAGGCTGGGCAAATTAGACTTTATTTTTAAATGCTGGGACTATTCTTAAAAACTCTAATAGCTACACAATGAACGCACAATGAGAAAAAACTGCCTGTCATATTCTAAACTGGTGTCATAATTAAAGTCTCATAAAAAGAATAACAAGTCAACAGCCTAATTTTAGTCACTGTTATCAGCAGTATTGTACATTTTACAGAACAGTGATGGTCAGTATGTATTGGCACACAACTGAAACATATCTTATCTGTTTCATGAGCATAGATGTGTCAAGTAAAAATTTTTTTTTACCATAGCAGAGGCCTTTCTGGTAACTTTGACAGGGTCCCCCCTGTTGGTGAGGGGCATTTCAGCCTTGTCCATGATGTAGAGACAGGCATCCAGGACTCCATAGTTAAACTAGGCAAAAAAAACCACCTTATGTCAGATTTTTTCTCTTCTAAAATCAGTATTGAAGTTCTTGATCGTTCTTTGTACTACCTGTCCATAGTTCCAATTTCTCTCAGCGATGTCGTCATATGCACCGTGGTAGATGATCCCCATCTCATTCATCACACACTCCTGCCTCTCCTGCTCATCATCCAGGAATACAGCATCAGCTGAGGACAGGCAGCAGGTCATGTGGATGTTTATGGGCATAAAAGAGCACCAAATCTTAACCAAAAAAAATTGTGGTCAAGAAACCTAAAACCAACCTGCCACCCATGGATTGAAGAGGATGTAGAGGTTTCGGCTTTCATCCCGCCTGGTCCTACGGATGCCAAAGGGTGTCATCACAGCAACGTACATTTGGTACTTCCCCACAATGCAGTTTGCTAAAGGGGTGATGCCCATGGTGACAGTGTTTTCGGCAGTGTCGGTGATGCGGCCTTCCCAGGAGCTCTGACGCTCCTTGGTGGGGAAGACAGGAATATAGGTGCCCTTGCTGTACTGAGGGCTGGAGCCTAGGTGAGTATTAGCAGATTATGACTGTTAGCTTTGAATGGCACACGAGCAACTAACAGTCATGCCACAATATATTAAGTAAACTCACATTCTAGATTTAAGAAACTTTATACCAACTGGTGACTAGAAAATCAGTATTTTCGGCTCACCGATGACAAATTCCAGTGCAAACTTGTCCTCCGTAGGTTTGTAGGGACGATTGAAAATGACCTTTATCTGGAACTCTTGTCCTCGACGAACGATAAGAGAGTCAGAGTTGTAGAGCATGGTGTGGTGCTGCTTCTTGTTGATCTCATCTGGCCTCCTCATCATGTCCACGTCCCAGATATCAAGAAACTCTGAAGGTACAGAGACGGAAGGAAAGAGACAGGGAGAAAGAGAGAAGGCAAAGCACTTTAATTTGACTTTGAACTGTATTTTTGTGTTGATCTTTCTAAAATGTAAATTCTCACTCACACATACATACATCTTCAAGTTTTGCTTCCTGTTGCAAGAGGAAAATTTACTGTAAATATGGTCTTATCTCTCTGTTTGGGAGAAAAATGAAACCTTAATTCTCTGCATATTTGTTTCTCATTAATAAATTATTGTGCCATAGACTGAAGCTTGACATTTTATCCAGTCAAAATTAAAACAAAGTGCACAAATCAAATAACTTTAATTAGAATTCTTCAGTAGTGGACATCTTTTCTCTATTAATGTGTCAACACAGTTGAAAAGGTCTCAAAAACCTCAGTGATGTGCATTTACAGTAAGTCGTGTGGCTGTTTGCTGTCATCCTGATGTTGCAAAATTTCAGTCACTACATTCATAAATTCCTGTCACATCTGGATATCTCCCACTGTGCAGCTCTCTGACAGCCAATTAGGGTTTAGTGTATCAACAAGCTGCAGGAAGTACACTGAATTTATCCTGTTTGGATGTCATTCACGTGTCAGTCATGAGCAAACACTTCCTGGAAACTTTGTGACTGTCGGAAAAAAGACTTTATCTTCACTAAAAAATATGAATATGAGATCTGTCTTCTGCCATTTAACTCTGCTTTTTTTGAGAAGCACATCTATCTGTATAAATGAGAGCTGTGTCTGACCAACAGACTTAGACCTTTTTGACAGTGTTTTTATAAACCACCACTTATCCTGACATGTATTATGATATGGCATGTGTCCATCTAATATGTTTTCTTCAAACTACAAAAAAGGGTCTCTGGTGAGTTTGGACAGTGAAGTTATGCATTTTTATGAGTTGCAGCGCGGTCAATTTGAAGAACTTGAGGTCAGACAAACTCATATTTCTGATTTGTGAAGTTGTATTTAAAAAAAAGCAAGAGATATTAAATGGAACAAACTCATCTGAATGACTTTATAATACTAATAATACTCTGTAATTTCTTACCAGTCATAGGTGGAAATCCTCTCGGGCCTGGAGAACCAAAGTACTCCACCTCAGGTGCTTCCATGGTGTCAGAGTTAGAGCTGGCCATGGGAACGGCTGAGCGGCCGCGGTTCGTCACCTTGGGACGGGGTCCAGTGGGAACAGGGGGGGCAGAAGAAGGAGTTTGAGGGGGCACTTGATCAGACATGGTGATGATAGATTTCGGTGGAGAATTCGTCACAGAACTGGGGAAGGAGAGTGGATGGAAAAGAGATTTGTTAATTAACATAAGTTTAAATATATTGAAAATATCTCATATATTCTGTACAGTACACTCCAGATTAAAGTGAGTTTAATTGATGCTTTTTCTTTTTTTTTCAGAGGTTTGCAGCCCCCTCCTGTTGTTTATCAGTGCAATTTCTAAAGGCTGACTTCCCATCATGCTCTGTTATTGCATGGTGGTTGAGCTATTTTCGAACCATCTGCTTTACATTTGTGGAACAAACTGGAAACATGCTTGAGTGTGTGAGGGTGTTCTTATCTCTCCGAAGTTGTAATAGTTGGAGAGGAGTTTACAGTCACTCCTTATGTCCTGTCACACTTTGAGAGTTGAGTGTGCTGATTTATTTATACTTCACAAAAAAGAAGCAAAAGCTTTAACACTGACCCATAAGGGTTCTACATATTACATTTTAGCACCAAATGCAGTACATTTTCCATACAGAGGTCACACTAGTTCTGCATACTGCATGTACAGGGTTAATGTCTAGTTTAAACAGTGCCACGGATGAGCAAGAGTGTGTAGCGGTGTGATATATTGAGTGAAAGTCATAAAACTTTTACCATACAGGAGTTGAACTTAAGCTGTCCATGTGAAAACCAGAAATCCCGACTGCTAGACTGAATATATATGTAAATTATATGTACATTTTAAAGAAAAAAAAACACATTTTTTGTGGTGACTATAAATGTAGATTGGATCATATGATTTGAAGTAATTTTGACCATTTTTAGCAACAAATTCATGCATGTTTTAACGTATTGTACCAGAATTTGTGCTAAAACATCATAAATGTGCACCTTTGATTGTATTTATTAAAAGTCAGCTGTGTCTCCCAAACAAACTATTTTCATTCATGTTTAACCAATATAATCAATACTCCTAAAGATACCATAAAGGTGAAAACAATAAACCAAAAAGGAAAACATAACAGACCACAAGCAAGATTAGACTTGGGCGTGAATGCATCTAATTGATGTCAATAAAGCCCCTCAGTGTGTTCAGAATGACTCATTAAACCCAGAAAACATGAAACAGAACTAAAATGATATAATCTCTTCAGCCCACATGGGGTCAGTGTGAAATCTGCTTCCAATTTGCCTCTGCAGGTCAGTGAGGCATGATGTTACTGCCACAATGATTATGTAAGCATGTGGTAAGTCTGATTTAACTTTTAAATACACAGCGGCTGTTTTCACAGAACATCAGGCTCTATTCACAAACACCTGCCTGAGAAAAAGGCTCACTGTTGCATAATGTGGGCGTGTGCCGAATGAGGAGAGAAGTTTAGGATGACATTTGGCAGCGTGAGTCATCGTTTAGCACAGTGGAAGCTCTGTTTGCACCTCAACCACCAGTGGCACCGATAGACACGCTTACCTTCTGCTGACTGGCAGAGTGACAAGTGGGCAGAGAGACAAACAGCAGCACAAATAGTGGAAAGCAAATACTGTACTTTACTGCACTTTACTCCACTACATTTCAGAGGAAGCATTATTTGACAGCTATAGTTAGACTTCATATTAAGATATTACACACAAAAAAATAACTTAAAGGACAACTCTGCCATTTTTCAACCTTATCTCTATCTATTTCAATTAGGGATTTTTTTTATCTTATTTTAATTTTTGGTCAATGTTCTCTTGGACACAGCTTTAAAATCTCTTGTTTTTCCTGGAACCAGTGATGAGACTATTTTCTCTCTCTGGCAGACCAAAACCCCTTGTTATTGAAAACTACACAATATTAAATGAAAGAAATGTTCCAGTGCAAAGAATAACAACCTTGGAGTCCCAGCAGGTGCTGTTTTTTTTAGATGCAATGCATCCTAATACAAGTAGGAACTGCAAGAACGGCTGTGTGAGCAGGACAACTCAGAAAACTCTACTTTCTCTGTCAGTATAAACAAAAACACAAACTGAGAAATTTGTTGTTTTGGTTTACTTCAGCTACCATCAACATTAATTGGTCATCCGTGAATAGTGGATTTTCCCTTTAATGAGAGTCTTACACTAAAATAAGGATTAAACCACTGATTTCCAAACGTCAAGAAAAGTACAAATAGGTCAACAATCAAAGTGCATTTATTACCCATACCGATTCATATTGGTTATGACTTTTCCTTGTCTGAGCCAGTTGCCTGGCACCCACATGTGTTTAGCACAATTTTGGCAAATGCTGACACAGGAGAAAACGTCCACAAAGCGGAACTGAGATGGTGTGTTTTCACCATAAAACTTTCTCCAACATGACCGCACCTTTCCCAACAAAACCTCAAATTACATGGACCAAGGCTTACATGTAGTATATACATTCTAGAGAAATAAAATATAAATTTGAATCTTCAAGGAGTTTTCTCATTGAAGATGTAAAAACCTTCTGTTTTCTTCTATTGATTCTGTCAATTCTATGGTGAGGTTTTAGGTTCAATGAAGTCGTTACTATTGTGGTTCTCACAAAGTGACACCTGGATTATTACAATAAGTGAATATGACTGAGCGTCAATTTTGAGAAGAGTGAAAGGTACGTCAATACTGAAATATTAAAATCGAACTTATTACATTTGCATGCCATACAGTGATGTATAATTGTTTTGTTTGAGTTATTAAAAGCTTCATTCCACCAAATGCAGAATTTTCTAAAAGACTCTCAAAAGTATCATCAAACTAATTTGCATCTTCACATCTGGACAATGCAAAAAAACCCACAAAGTTACTCAGCTGTTGTTTTAATCTGTTGCATCAAAGCAAAGCTCTTAACGATGAATGCAACCTTTGTATCAGTGCAGCAGGTTTGAGTGCAGAGTGGACAAACCTGAGATGAAGTTGGAGAGAGAAGCTGCTGTTGGTTGGAGTCGATCTGCTGCTGCTGCTGCTGCTGCTGCTCCGTCTTAGGAGACCTCTGCTTCTGCTTATATACTCTACTGGGGATAGGAAGAGCTATCCGTGTGTGTGTGTGTGTGTATGTGTGTGTGTGTGTGTGTGTGTGTGTGCAAGACATTTGCAGGGAAACTTGTTGTGTAACTGGTCACTCTAAC
>JAQLOL010000016.1:14057042-14070110 GCA_029783665.1 Naso thynnoides | reverse complement strand
TCTTGTGTTGTCTTCTGTTTTGTCTTTCTGTGTGTGTGTGTGTGTGTGTGTGTGTGTGTGTGTGTGTGTGTGTGTGTGTGCAAGACATTTGCAGGGAAACTTGTTGTGTAACTGGTCACTCTAACTTAGGAGCAGGATGTGGAATCTGCCATCTCTGTACAACCCACAGCTGGATGGAGCTCAGACAGATAAAGTCACTGATTGATGTTTGAGCTCTGCAGCTGGCAGATGTTCCACAGTTTGACAAACATGCAGGTTTGATGTGACCAGGAGAATTACCTTCATCATATTACTGATGAAGAACATGAGACACGTCTTTGTATGGGTCAGTTTCTCTTCTTACGTACTTTTGTAAGCCATGCTGATGGTTGACCACTTTCATTTATCCATAAATATCAATAGATTGCCATCAATGATAATATAGACCTTCATTGTTTTATTGATTCATTAATTTGTTCTAATAATGTAATGTCCTTTTCCACTCATGTTCCCTTTAAACTTTTACTGTCGATGCTGCCTGTTTTGGTCAGGACTCCCTTTAAAAAGAGATTTTTAATCTCAATGGGACTCATCCTGGTTAAATCAAGATTACACAAAAAATAAATGGTACCAATGGATGAAATCTGATAACTTAGTTGATTCTTTCAATTTTAATAAAGCATCATCATCAGATCACAACTTTTTCAGTTGAAGGCTTCATGAAAAACTCAAAACAGGTCTGTCAGACTTAGCTAATTTGCAAATGTTAGCATGCTAAGATGGTAAAAATGGTACACCTCAGGATGTTAGTGTGTCAACAACACTGTGCCTGCAGTCATCATTATTAGTGCGAGTATTGTTTGAGAGGCTGGAAAAAGGAAATTATCTGCACCTGGTCAAGGTACATAATGTATCAGTGTTGCCTTGCTTGTAATTCATGTTTATCTTGTACCCAAGTTGTAACAGCGTGTTGTTTATGTACAGGAAAAGCCCTGACTGACTCTCTATTTTTGCATAGTTTGTTCTAACTATTTCAAGTTTGATTAGAATATGATTTAATTCTGTCCCTCTTGTTTGTAGCGGTGCTGCTTGTGGCGGCCTCCCTTTGATGGTGGTTATGGTTTGTGGTGGCATGTTTATTGTGATGCTGTTATTTCAGGTGTTGGTTTGGGTTCATGTTATCTTTACACAGGTAGGATACTCCCACTGGTGGGCTGTGGTATGTCCAGTTCCGTTCCTCTCTTTTTACGTGTTAGTCTCTGTTCTAAATAAAGTTCTGGAAGTTTTAGCAGCACCGACTGTTGTGGAGTCATTATTGAAGCCCCTGTGTCTGAGTTCAGTAGCTGATTCCTGGCAGGCTATTTACAATCAGAGTGTGATTAACAAAGCCAGTTTGTTGGATTATTAATGAATGACTGGAATAGTCCAGAATAGAATAAAGCCGACCTGTGGCAAACTGGAGCTGACTCTCAATTAAAGTTGGCCCAAGTATGAATTTCCATCTAAAAGTACCCTTAATTATAATAGTTATATAGTTATAGTTATATATTATAGTTAATTAAATTAAATTTGATTATTTTCTAAATAAACAAACTCAAACATTAGTTGTTTCTCACTGTGTGCATCATAAGTTAGTGCAATTTTAGAGAATTTTCTTACATCTCCAGTTAAGGGGAAGCCGTTTTTGTTGAAAGTCTGTTTAAGGCAACAATATGCAACTTGACTATCACCTGCAGCGTCGAAAACAAAATTTAACAATACATGTTTATACATCACACAAAACAGCTATTTTAGTAAAACCAGGTCATATTTTCCAGTGAAAATGTCTTCTGGTTTTCCCACAGTCATCCTACGACGGCTCTTCTTCTCAAGGAGGTTCCTGAAAGCAACATGTAGGCTGCCTGCAGGCAGAAGCTGCAGCTGCAGCAGTGGTTGGTTGTCAGGAACGGCTCCGCTAAATGAATGGCCGCAGACAGACAGAGCAGTCGTAGGACATCAAAGGGAAAACCAGAGGACATTCTCTGCTTAAAAAATGATTGGGTTTTACTAAAATTGCTGTTTTGTGCAACATATTGACATACATCAAGTTTTGTTTTTTGAAGCCGCACATATTGTTACTTTAAATTTGCATCTTTTTGCATTTGTCTTATTAGTTCACCTTTTTCATCTTAAATCGTGTTGAATATTTGTCCTTCCTCGCATAACATCAAAAGTCAAAGGTAATTTTTAGAAAAATTTAATCTCTTTTGTAACCATAGCTCCATGGCACTGCTAGTACCACATGGTATCTTTAACTCATTTATCAAAATGGCGACATTTTTGGTTTTGGTTCATAGTTGGTATTATCGTGCCAAAATACAGCCAAATGCGCCAATATCAAACCACATCTGGCTATAATGTGGCTGGAGGTATTTAACTACAACAAATACTGCTTCCTGTTGCTGTTTCTGATACTTTTGTGAAGAATTTACTGTTGATACTTCTGGTACATCTGCTGCTGTTTCTTCACATAATGCTGATGTTACAAAACCAGTGACACTACTGAGTCATAGTACCCATAATATTTCTCTCACTGTTGCTACAACTATTCCTGCCAAACTTCACTGTTGCTATTATTGCCTTACAGTACTTCCCCTCACACTACGGGCGCTCCCTGCATTCACTCACACGCGCACACTCTTATTTTCCATATTGGCACTGATATATTGTTGAACGATAATAAAGATCAAGAAATGAGTCCAAACACAGTGAAAGACTCAATTGTTTGAGAGGGAGTCCCCACCTTGGTAATGCACAAGATGTCCCATTCATTCGCTTGCTTAATCATCTGCTGCCACTGTGAAAATTTCCATCAGTTCCACCCAAAACCTAAACATTAAAAAAACTGTTTCATTTCCATCTAAAGCAGAAAGATGCAAGCTTCCAGTGTTTCTGAACAACTAAAAAAAAAAAAAAAAAGCTTGATTGGATGCACAACCTTTGCTTTAAAACTGTTCCAAGTCAGTGACAGATGTGGAGGCAAAGCTAAAAATATCCACAAGCTGCACTGCAGAATAAAATCACAGAGGAAACATTGTGCTGTATGTTTCTGGGCTTACCGTTTTCAACACCAGCACTTATCTTGATTGACCAGTTAATTTCAGGGGCACACCAATCAGCAAATACCAATGCAAATTTATATGTTACATTAAAATGAACAACTGTGAGCTTCAGAGCTGATGCTAGCGTGTGCTGGACTGCTTTTTATTCATGATATGGAGTCTTTTAGAAGCAAGGCAGCCTCATATTTAGAGGAGAGTGCTGCTGCTGCTGCTGCTGCAGGGAGTCCAATAAAAAGTAATTCATTTGACATTTACAAAAAGCAACACACATGTGAAAAGGCATCCATCATGGTAATATTCACCAAACACTTAACAGACCTCTAAACAGCTCTGCTTGGGTTAATGGCGCTGGATTAATATGGCTGCTTCAGTCCTTTCCGTAAACATGGTTTGTTTTTATTAACCCTGACTGATGCTGAAGGAAAGGGTGAATCATAAAGGGCATGATCTAATGCGTTTGTGTGTGTGTGTGTGTGTGTGTGAGTGTGTGTTTTCATGTGACTGGGCTGGACACGAGAACGGACTGTATCCCATATGCAGCCAGGGACATCGCGCCGCCAAGGTGCTGTGACAGCAAGCAGGCATGGTGAGAGAATACTGGCTCTTCACACAATACAACGACTGTTTAGGAATAAAAAATATCGGCTGGCAAAAAAAAAAAAAAAAACACCTTATGGAAGATGCAGAACATGAAACCAAAATTGGTGGGTAGCAATTTATTTTAAAGGAGAAGTACACATTTTTGAGAATGTAGCCTGGTGAAGTGATAGAGAGATGCTTTTACTGCCGTTTTGAAATCTCCAGCATTCTCCATCTACACATTGTGACCGTGCCTGCTCACCACGCTATAGAGACATTGCCATTGTGGGAGCAAAAACTGAGGAACTATTTGTCTGGGCATAGTGACACAGTGCCTTGGACCAAAGATATTATAGTCTAAAAATGATGAGAAAAATATTATATTATTTAATATCGTGGTGAAAGTGAAAGTCGCCGTGAAAGACTTGCACATTCACCACACTATAAAATAACATTGGTTTTAGCATTTTCAGAGCATGATTGCATTGTGTCAAAGGAGCTGTGTCACTACGCCCAGACAACTAGTTCCTCAGTATTTTCGCCCGCAGTGACAATGTCCCTATAGTGGGGTAAAAATGCATGGTCACAACAGTTAGATGGAGAATGCTAGAGATTTTTGGATGCATTTTAGACGGCTTTAGGTGGCAGTAGAGGGGTCTCCCTCTCACTTCCTTTAAATGTGCATGGCTGCTCGTCCAGGGTGGGTGTCCAGCGACCTACTGAAGGATTCTTAAATATCTTTATTCGAGATTTTGGATGAATTGGCTGCATTCCCAAAAAAGTGCACTTCTTGTTTAACTCTCCTTTTTAACATTTATAAGCTTTTCTAATTAAAATTATGTAATGTTTTAATTTCTATATTTCCTCTAGAAGGGCTATAGGCCTGGATAAGTTGCCTCGAAAAAATTAAATGCTACATTAATGCAGTATTATAGAATTTGAACTTTTTTATACAGCTAACTTCTCTCTACTGTTGACTCACTGTAGCCATGTTGTGTGTGAAAATACAACATGATCTGGAGCAGAAACTCGTCACTGCCTTTGCATAAAGGAAACAGAAGTGCCACACATTAACCACAAACAGCATGAGCTCTGCCGCTCTTCATCATGAAGACTGAGTGTGTCTCAGAATGCATGCATGTACAAGAATGTGCAAACGTAAATTATTGTGTGCAATTGTGGACAGCATGCATATGTGCATTTATGTGTGTTCTGCATGTTTGTTTTGCAAGCATGTGCGTACTGATGTAACGAAAGCCCACCATCACTCCACTTCCTGTCATCTTGAATGTGAATACGTTAGAAAACCACAGGTCGGTCACGTGACACAGCAAGTCATCAACACATTGTGTTCCGCCTGTGCATCACAAAGCTTGGTTTGGCTCATTTAACTATCAGGGTGGGGTTTTTTTTCACAATGACGCTGAAGAAACACTTCCTGTAAGAGACGATCAGGAACCAAAAAGAGGAAGAGGAAGGACAAGAAGAAGAAGGTGGACAGAGAGGTGATGGACAAGACAGATGAGAATTGCAGTCCAGTTACTGTCGCGAATGGTGGTGAGTTCACTGTGGAGCTCCTAAAATCTTTGTTTGCTCAATTATTATAAAACTACAGTAAGCTTGTACATAGAGACACATTAGCTTGAGGGTTAGACATAGTAAATATTACAAGTATGTACTTTCAAATGTATAAAGCAGAGAACAGATGAGTTATTACTGTCACACTTCTGTGTTTTATGCTATTCAGATTTTCCAGTACGGTGCACTGAGGAAGCACTTCTACCTTTCTTCACAGACGAGAGTCTGCAGGCCAGCATGGACTTACAACACCCTGCTGCCTCCCGTAATGACCCCCCTGCTCTCCCAGAGCTTCGACTGGTCCTCCTGGGCAGGAAAGGAGCAGGGAAGAGCGCTGTGGGTAATACCATCCTGGGAGGAGCAGGAGGGTTTGAGAGCGGGAAGCCCACGGAGGAGTGTGTGAAAAGGCGAGCCGATGTGGACGGGAGAAAAGTGACGGTGGTGGACACTCCAGGGTGGGAGTGGTACTACCCACTCAACAGCACTCCAAACTGGGTGAGGAGAGAAACTTTGCGGAGTGTGTCGCTTTGTCCCTCCGGACCCCACGCTGTGCTCCTGGTGGTGCGATCCTGCGCCTCAGTGACAGACGCCTACATCAGTGAGATAGAGGAGCACCTGGAGCCACTGGGAAAAGCAGTTTGGGATCATGTCATACTGCTGTTCACCAGGGGAGACGAGCTCGGCCTGACCTCCATGGAGCAGCGAATCCTGTCAAGTGGCCCAGGGCTCCAGAGACTCCTCCAGAAGTGTGGAAACAGATATCATGTCATGAATAACCGCAGCAAAGGAGATGAGACACAGGTTAAAGAGCTGATAAGGAAGCTGGAGGAGATGGTGGAGGGAAAGAAGGATGGTAGCAGTCATCTCGAGATGAATAATACGGTTCTGTTGAGTCTGGAAGCAGATGGGAAGAGGAGAGCGAAGGAGAGGAGGAAGAAACAGAGGCAGATGGAGGAGCAGATGCAGAGAGGGACCATCAAGTCTGCTCTAATGAGTGAGTTCTCAGTCTGTTCAATTTGTAAATCTGTTCAAAGTCCTCTTGTTTTTATATATAAAGTAGTGCTTTAATCTGCATAATCACTTTTTATAACAGTGCACCAAAAGACAAGGAGTAATGTGACAGGTGTCAAACCAAAAAAGAAATTATCAACTGAATTTTAAGTTTCCACAGGTTAATGAAGTATTTCAGGGTCTCATAACTTATTGGTTTGGTTTCAGGCCTGTAGATTTCTGTTTAGGTTCACTTTCAATTTTAGTTCAATTTCAATTTTATTTGTCTCCCTTAGGAGAAATTTGGTTCAGAGGCAGGGTACTGCTGCATTCAACCAACAGAGACATACAGCACACGACAAAATATATCAAACATAAAAACAAAGCATAACAAACCTAGAATCATGCTGGTTCCCAGAGGGACCAATGTGCAAAGAGGCTCATCTGAGCTGTGCAATTACCAAGCTGGTAAGTTAAAAATTAAAAGAATTTAAAGTGCTAGTCCACATGTAAATACGCAAACCGTACCTCACATTTGCTCATTAATGAGCTTGACTGACAGAGGGACAAAGGAGTGTTTGTACCGGTTGTGTTTACATAGGGGAACCCTGTACCTTCTCCCTGAGTGCATTAGTGTGTATTCATTGAACAGATCATGAGAACTGTCATTGAGAATGTTTTTTGCCTGAGTGATGATGGCCTGATCGAACAGTTCCTGAGGATTAAGGGGGGAGTGACCCATAATCTTACTCGCTACTCTGACCAGGTTGAGAATCTGGGTTTTTGATTCGACATTTAGGTTCCCAAACCAGCTGGTGATCCCGTACCGTAGAATGGACTCTAGTGTTGCTCTGTAGAAGACTTGCATGATGTTTTTGCAGACACCGAACAACCAAAGTCTACGCAGAAAGTGGAGGCGCTGATGAATTCTAGCACAGACGGTGGCTACTTGTGTCTGCCAGCTCAGGTCACTGTCAATATGATTGCCTGGGTACTTATATGAGGTCACCTGTTTATTGTTGTTACCAAGTATGGTCACAGGGCTTAGATCACCGGTTGATTTGGGGTCAAACAGCATTTCCACAGTTTTACAGGTGTTAATGTGTAATTTATGGTCCTCGCACCAGTGCACAAACCTATCCCCGCCGTCTTTGTGGATGGATGCGTTGGAGTTCTTGGTGAGCAGTTCTTGGCTGTACTTTCCATGCCAATATCTACTTCTGTGCCACTACAGGTAAGAAGAAAACATTGTACTTTTTACTTCCCTTCATTTATCAAACAGCTCCAGTAACTATTTAACATATACAATGTGATTTTTGACTTCAAAACATGTCAAAAAATAAACTTATAAAATATATTGTTTTGTTAGCAAGAGAACATTAATCAAGTCATAAAGAAAATAATCAGCAAATTTATCCAAAATAAAAAACCAAACCATTAATGGGAGATCTATGCAAACCCATGCAAACCTGCTTCACATGAATGTATGACAAATAATATAAGAGCATAACAATCTTAGAGGACATTTTTCTGAATTCAGTACTGTTATATACTTGCATACTTTTCCTCACAGTGTGGTATTAGGACTTCAACTTAAGCTGAGAGCCATTTCAGAATGGCTGTGAGATGTTTAAGTGCCTCTCACAAACAGATTGTGATTCTACTGTGACGCTGCTGACTCATCGAGCAGTTCAAGCGGCTCACATAAGTGGGCGGATGTTCGCTCTGTGAGTGGTCTCTTACATGGAAATGAGCGAGCGGGAGAGTGAAGCTTGAAGCAGTCTGGAGTTCTCGTTCTAATTGCTCTGTCAGGTCACCTTTTGTTCACAGCATATGTTTAATTGTTTAATATGTTGTGTTTTAACATGACATGCTCATCACAGCACATAGTCTGGGAATTACATGAGAAGAAAAAAAAATCTGAATCCACTGAGTCTGTTTAAGTAGAAAGTGTAAAAATAGTAACTAGCATAAAATACATTTAAGTCAAGTTCATATTAGAAATGTTAATATGTATTAGCCTATACTGTAGCTTGACTTAATACACAAAGCAGATAATTTATTTGCATCAAATGAAACGTATTATAAATGGCTATTCAGATTTTTATCATCTGTAGGTCTGTTAGTGCTCTTAGAATAATTTTGAAGACTTTTATCTGACGTCTTAAGGCTTTGATTTATTTTGTAGGTTACATATACTTATTTCACTTCCTTCATTTGGTTGTTGTTGTTGTTGTTCTTGTTGTGATTTTTATTGTCTTTTAAAGACAATTTCTATCATATTTTTCATTATTTATATGTTGCTTTTTGTTTTTATAGTCTGTAATTCTTTGAAGCTGTGTATTTGGTACTTTGGGGTAAATGTTAACTTTGTGTTCTTTTTGAAAAAAGAAATCATAACACCCATGGACAGCTATTAGTAAGTGATGTGGTCTGAGAGTATCGTGAGATCTCTGTGTTTTCCCATCACGTCTCTGTATACAGGATTGGTAAAAATCCTATTGCTCCCGTTCTATTTGCCCAATCAGCGACGTTCTCTATAATCTCTGTCCTGATTGGCCGATCTATACTGCGCTTCTTAGCCAGTGGTGACGTCGGTACAAGCTAATTTGGCTGTTCAATCCTCTGACTCAGCTCAGCTCTGTCTGCAAGGAGTGTCTGCAAGTGACACCGTCAGAAGGCTCAGGCTCAAGCTGAGACTGACCAGTTTACTCCACTACAACTTTCCCCGCAACCGTTTTGGCTTGGTTCAAACTGGACTTGAAAGAGGAGCAACATACGAAATAAAACATGAGCCAGAGCAAAAACAGTGAGGGGAGGCTACAGCGGAGTTGCTTCCCAACAAGTCTGTTGCTACAGGTAACGTTAGCTTGTTAGCTCATTAGCAAAAGTTACCAACTGCAGCTTTAATGTAATTCTATGCCCCTGTAAATAACTTTAACTTGCCTTTGGTTGTCTTATGCTTGATTGTTTCTTTGGAATTATTGTAAACAGTTTTAAAATCAAATGTGCTCGTGTATTCTTAGTTTTAGGCCTTTATTGGCATCATGATGTTGCTCTGTATTCTGGATCTGGTTTATTGTGGTATTGTGTAAAATATGCTGATGTGCATAACCAAAAATCTCCATATCATCTTAATAAAGTTTAATAATCATGCACCAATTATTGTCCATTAATTTACAACATAACTGAGATCTTAATTTTCAAGTAATTAGGTTAAAAGAATTATCACATTGTTTAAAAAGCAATACAAAACTACAAAAGACACTGAATTTATAGACTGTGCAAGCTGACAACATCAATAAACCAGCAAGACATTTATATCAGTATAGGTTGCAAATGTCACAACCATTTGTTTGTCTTTAGCCGGCGGTCCAAGATTTATATCCGGCAGAATTCTAAAGGGCTAAAATAAAAATAAAAATGACTTTAGATAACAGTTCACATGCAGTGTGTTGGTATCTCGAAAGTGTCCTCCAGTGAGGTAAACAGCCATGTTAGTTGACATTTCCCATCCATTGATTCCCATCATCGCTTCAACCTTTCGGAGTGCTTTGATCTGACCTACACGGACTCCACAGGGAGGCACAGTGCCACCGAGGCCCGCACAAAGCGCCCTCCGATCGATCAGCCCTCGCCTAAAAATAAAGCCGGGGCCCCACTATGACAGAGAGGCAAGCAAAAAGCCAGTGTCTGCTAATCAATGGTGACCTAGAATTTTATGTCCTGAATCGATACATCATGCTTTTCCTCCATGATCTAATGATCCCTGGGAGGTGTCTGTCTCTGACACTCTTGAGGAGTGAGGAGATGAAATGTCAGGTGGAAAAATGTTGTTCTTTCTGCTTGTTTGGAGGTAACTTGCTCACTTTTTGCTGTTGAACCCAAAGATAGATACACAGGGCTGTGCATCTTTTATCAGCTTTATGACAAATTTGCAAACAGGTGTGACCTTTCCTTCCTCAGCAAAAATGTAATTTGCAATGAGTCAGATTTATAGTTTCGAGCAGTTAATCGACCACTGCTCGTTCTTTCACCTGCTCTGTCTTTATCTGTTTGTTAATAAATCTCTTTTTACATTTTTCTTTTCACTTTCTTCCCAACTTTCTTTTTTTCTATCTCTGTCTCTCTCTCTGCATCTCGCAGCAGGAGCCCTGCATGCTCAAGGCTACATGCTATCTCTCTGTATTTTTCTCTGGTGAATATTTTATCTCGGCCTTTCAAGTATCATTTATATACTGAAAAGAGCGCCCGTGTCCCGCAGTGGTTTTACCCACACTCTTCATTGTGAAACATCTCTGTTGCAGACGAGGTGGTGATCTGTTTGCACATTTCAGGGGGGCTTTTGATCAGAGAATGCAGATCAGGATTATGAATTTTTATCAACAGAGGCTCATGAAAAAGGCATGAAGCCAAACAGTGGTCAGCTGGCATCGCGCCTCAGATGACAAACTAAAATTTAAACACTGTTCATATTTACTGTGTTCCTCGTGGCCCCACAGATAGACTACTGCAGAAAAACTCATTATTTCTTCTTCTGTTTCGATCTCTCTCTCCATCTTCCTCCCTTTCTGTGTGTCTCTCTGCTTCTCTCTGCATCATTGCTCGGAGTGACAGTGATTTAAGCTGTCAGACTGTTCAAGGTCCCAAATTCTCGACTTAGTGACTCACATTTAGATCAGCGGATCCAGCTTGTTTGCATTTGCATTTCAAGCTGTGTGTTCTGAAGGCATGATGGTGATAGTTCGATTCATTTTTCTACAGATAGCAAAGGGCTGAAATGGGAAAAAGCGAGATGGAGAAATATGCAAACGTCAGTGATTATGGAATAACGGGTGGAGGGAAAGGAAGGGGACAAAATCTCAAGAGCAATCTGTGTTCCTATTCATACTTATATTTAAATCAATATATGTGTTTATCCAGGAATGTTTTATTCATCGGGCACATCCTCTGTGGAAGAGAGAATAAGCAATAACTTGCGAAGCTTAGGCCTGTGCATTAATTTAGTTTGACACGACCTGGTGCATCCGTGTGGTAGTGCGAGTGCGTATTCACGTCAATCCACCATGAATCCATGCCGGGACTGACGTGTGTCAGCGCTGTGGGAGTGTAAATGTCACATACTTGCAGCTTCTGATCAATCATAAGTGCTCATCGGGATCACATGGGGCTCCCCTGATCTGCAGCATACATTACGATTGAACATCAGGCTCAGAGTTACACCTTAGTGTCACGACCTCTAAATAAGGTGGAAGAGACGGCGAGCGAAAGAGACAAGAGGAGAGAGACTCAGAAACAGAGGCAGCAGCGGTGATGTGATGGAAACAGAAGTGACATAAACAAGATTTGGGTAAAAAAAAAAGAGCTGTGCCATAAATCATTTAGTTTCACATGACTCCCAAGAACTGATAAATCACCCATTCAGCAGTCTGTGGAGCGGCTAGCCAAAACTCCAGATCTGGGTTGGGATTCAGCAGAGACAAAATCTGGGTTAGCAAGTGATTTAAAAATGCTGAAACTGCTGGAAATGGGCCTTTGATAGAATCACATGTTCAGCACTTACTGCTGGAAAACTGGGATACACATAGTCTCACCATAAACTGGGGAGAGGAACTAAAATTGGTGCTGAAGTCTGTGTTTTTAGGTTCATTTATTCAGAACAGCAGCATCACTTTGTGGCTAAAGACTTAACATCCTTTTTAATCCTTGTGTTTTGTTGACGTTAGCTTTACTAACTACTGAATGAATAATAATACATGAGACCCATCACTTTTATCCCTTTTGCCTGTTTTTCTGGCAAGGACAGTACAAATAACTATGGTTAATGTCCCCACAAGGAGCTTTTAACTTGTTATGAAGCAGTCAAAAATGAATACTGATTCCCACGTCTTACCCACATCTAGAAGAGAGGTGAGCTTACGATTGGAAGGTCGCCGGCTCAAACCTCAAACAGGCAGGATTTGTCTAGGTGGTGAAAGTGAAGGAAACTGTTTGCCCCACCAGCATTTCACCACTGAGTGCCATTGAGCAAGCGAGGCCCCTAACCCCAATCGCTCCAGTGGAGCTGCTCAGTGGCGGCAGATGAGACTGTCATTCTGGGCATCTTACAGGTGTGATGTGAATCTGTATGAGTGTGATTAGGGTGTCCCTGAAAAAGAGAGTTCGCTCTCAGCAGTATCCCCCCTGAATAAATACAGGTCCAAAAAAAAAGAGAGACCATTAGCGAGAAGATTGTAGATTACGCTCCTTTCTTTTACAAAGCCTTTGCCCATTCAGCTCAGTCAGCAGAAACACCACAAAACACTTTACAGCACACAGACCAGAAGAGACAATTTGTTGTTTACAAGCGCAATCAATCTGTTGTTCTCTTTTTAACTGTCTATAGTTGAAAGTAGAAGGATATTTTACTTTGGTTAATATTTTATGGCTAATCTGGTTTGGTGCAAATAAGTGGCATGTTTCTATCACTCTCTTCTAAAACAAATGCTCGTGCTAGACAAGATCTTTACGACAGTAAGCAATTCCACTTTTGTCCATATACGCCGCTACAATCAACACAAAATGAAAGTTCATTGGAGGGGCTTTAACACACCAAGGAGGAAGTCTTCCATTATGATTAAATAATATGGACTGTTCACATGAAAAGATGTTATTGTAGTTTTCCAAAAAAGCCTTCACAGACAAAGAAATGTTCTGAAAATTACGTTTACGGCCGAGCTATTAATGATCGAGCTGTTATTAAGCTTCAGTTTTAACAGAAATCTAATCAGACTGTTGAGGATGAGGGGAGAAATTGACTGTATTTAACTACAACAAAATCATGTTTATGAGCAAATATGAA
>JAQLOL010000016.1:14030402-14056942 GCA_029783665.1 Naso thynnoides | reverse complement strand
CTTGGGGGAGGTCTGTCGTGACGTAAGTTTTTAAAACTTTCCCTCCCAAAAAATACCAGTAGCTTCTCTGTCTTCGATCCATGACTAAAGTGTCTGCTCAACAAAAATCTATATTTATAGATATGATTTCTCCCTCCAAAATACGAATTCAAAGAGGGAATCATTTTTGTCGGTCAATGTTTACGTTCTTGACGTATAAACATCTGTAGAGCACCGGGCTCCGCCCACACAGCGTCCTTGCCGGACACGCGTCGCAAGAAATCGCTTTGACGCCAGTGAAACCTTACCGTTATGCGCACTGTGCTCACGCCTACCTGCTGGTACCTAGTTACAAGTATGATTCTAAGATTTGAAGTTGCTGTTTGGAGGAGGGGCTCAGAAACGTTAAAGGGATTCTTGGGGTGATTTAAAAACTGGGCAGTGTTGGTTAAATTTTTTTTTTTTTTTTAAATGTAGTGTTATATATTTACCCTGACAGCTGCAAAAAAAAAAAAAAAGGTAAATCAAGAAAATAAATCAATTTGATAACACTTGCATCGTTTAGGAAACATGCTGCAAATACATAAGATAATAAATATACAACCAACAATGACTTATGGCAACAATGAGAGTATTCAAGCCTTTAAGAGTCATCAAAAAACTGTTATTGTTATTGTCTGTGCTACCTGCCATATGTTTCTGTATTAGGTTGTGTTTTTCTCTACAACAAATTGTCTAAATGTTGCATGTGCTGTCAAATTGATATTTTCTTAATTTGCATGCATTTTGTCTATTTGTCAGGGTCTTCTTAAAGTTGCAGTTGGCAAGTTTGGGGTAAACATTAATAACTTTTTTGTGTTCTATTTGAAAAAAAAAAAGTCATAATACCAATAGACAACTATTAATAAGTGTTGTGGTCCAGGAGTAATCTCTTAGAAATCTCTGTTTTCTGATGCCTTTGTATTCAGGATTGATAAAACTCTTATCGCCCCCGTTTTATTTGTCCTTTCAGTGACGCTCTCTTTACTCTCTGTCCTGACTGGCTGGTCTACACTGCGCATCCTTTGCTGCATTCACATGGAATCAGGCAGATGGTAGAAGGCAGGGGACACCTTGTGAATGGCATGGGAGAAAAACAGTCCAACAGAATGGAGGGACGGCAAAACGAAACACCCATGATGATGTGTTGCTATGGTGATGTCATAATGTTCACAGAGGATGGAATAGAATACATTTAATTAAATTATTTTGTGACTATTACTTTATGTAAGTATTCTCGTATGCATGTAGCTGATAAAAGCAGCTTTGTTGTAATTTTCTATTGCAAACTTAAAAAGTTAAATTCCCTTCAAAATATGATACGAGCTGATTAGTGACATGCCTTCTGCTCTGACTCACCACTGCCGACAGAGACAGAGTGTTTGCAACGAGATTTAAAAAAGTTTTGGATTTTTCATTAGTTTTTACTTTTAATTTTGTTCAGCATTTTATTTTTTAGTTTCAGTTTCAACAAGTTTTCGAAGCGAGTTTTGTTGTTTAGTTTTGATTTTTGTTTTGTTTGAACTAGTTTTTAAAGAAAGTTTTGGAATCCAATTTAGTTTTGTTTTTTCTTCCCCTTTGAAAATGCTTAGTTTTAGTTTAGTTTTTGCCTTTGCCTCTTTCTCCTGACTTATGGCTGCTGCACCTGCTAGCCTTGTCTTAGCCCTCGCTGCCATGATGCCAGCCGGGTTGGTTTACGTTAGCAGGAGAGGGGAGTGGATGGACTAGCAGTCTGACATGCCATGGGAGGGTGGGAGGAGAAAGAAGGAACATACATCTTAAAAGTAAGATTCAATGTCCACCCAAAGTTCCATGACAAAAACAAAAGCTAAGGATATTTTTACGATAGTGGGATTTTTTTTAATTTTTTTTTTAAATTTTAGTCAGTTTTCTAAACCTACAATACAGTTTTAATTATAATTTCTTTGCAAAGCCCTCATTTATATCAGTTAACAAAAATGTTTTTTCTATCCTAGGTTTTTGTTATTTCCTCAGTTTTCTTTAAGGATAATAACCTCTGCAAGTGATACCATCAGTTGACTAAAGCTTGAGCTGACACAGACCTGTTTACTCGGCTGCACCCTCCCTGCAACTATTTTCGTCTCCATGTGAATCTTTATTATAAAGCAACGATATTTAACTTTATCGTGACTCCAGGCTTTGAAAATGAAACATAACAATGCGTGTTATCACGCTGCACAGAACAGCAATTTTAGTAAAAGCGGGTCATAATTTATGGAGAAAATGCCCTCTGGTTTTCCCTCTGATGTCCTACAACTGCTCTGCCTCAACTCTGTGATTTATGGAGGTTTCTGAAAGTAATGTGCAGGCTGCCTGCAGACCGAAGCTGCAGCTGCAGCAGCGGGTAGTTGTTTTTGACAGCTCAGCTAAACAGACAGACAGACAGACAGACAGACAGAGCAGTTGTAGGACATCAGAAGGAAAACCCAGAGAACATTTTCTCTGCAAACTATGACCTGGTTTCACTAAAATTGTTTTGTGTGACATATTAATGTACATCATTTAATTTTTCTTTTCAAAGGTGAGGTGTAGTCAAAGTTACATATTGGTGCTTTAAACTGGCCTAGTTTGTTAGCATGTTAGCGAAAGTAACCAACTGTTCATTTATTTAATATAGCCCCTAATGTTTATGTATAGTTAAATACCCAAAATATGAATCCTTTTTGAGATCACTGGTTAGACTTTGTCTGTTGGTTTTGATGGTAAAATGCGGTGCCAAATTTTTCAGCAATTTTACTTAGAATTTTAAACAAAGCTTTCTAATAACTGCCTGTTATCTAGAGAAAATCAACCATACAGAACTTAATGATTCCTAATTTACATTGTTACAATATTCATCCTGCAAACGGCTACCGGCTCCCGGCCCCTGGCTACCAGCGCATCCTGCTAACGACTACCAGCTACCGGCTCCTTGCTACCGGTTGCCGGCCAACGGCCGCTGGCTCCTGGCTAGCAGCTACCGGCACCCGTCTCTTAGCTGCTGGCTAAGGGCTCCCGCTTCACTCCCGGCTAACGGCTAACAGATACCGGCTCCCAGATACTGGCTCTGGGCTCCTACCTACCAGCTCCCAGCTCCCAGCTACCTGAGTTAGCATAACTCACCACACCAGAGCACGCTGCTTTTCACCAAGCCTACCGCTGGCTGCTTCCTCGGCTCATCTGAGCGCATCACCTGTTCACGTGATCGAACAGTTCCTGATGATTAAGGGGGGAGTGACCCATAATCTTACTCGCTGCTCTGACCAGGTTGAGAATCTGGGTTTTTGATTTGAAATTTAGGTTCCCAAACCAGCTGGTGATCCCGTACCGTAGAATGGACTCTATTGTTGCTCTGTAGAAGATTAGCATGATGTTTTTGCAGACACCGAACAACCGAAGTCTACGCAGAAAGTGGAGGCGCTGATGAATTCTGGCACAGACAGTGGCTACTTGTGTCTGCCAGCTTCACTGTTCTCAGTGTTATTTCTAGACACTTCAGGCAGCCAAAAATCCATCTGCTCACCACCAAACAACATACAGGCAAAGTTGGCAACTAGCTGGTGAACACAGTAGAGCATTGAGCAGATTAAGAGTTAAAAGGGTGGGAATATTGATTTAAAGTTGGCAAATATCAACTCTAAATAAATGCTAATGTTGCTCAGAGTCTGTTCTGCTCTGATGTGTTAATAGCAAACTGTTTCCTTTTTATTTTTATATTCAAACAGGAGACTACAAATAAAATATTTTTTTATTATCACCAAACTGCACAAATGTCAGAGCTTTTCAGCCTCATCCAGTGATTTTGTTTGTTTGTTTGTTTCTAGACTAACAGGATGGTCCTCTCACAACTATCAACAGCCAAATGCATTTCCGGCAAAACGTTTTCATAAACCAACCAGTTGCCACCTACTGTGCCAAATGTCAGTTAGAACAAGCAACTGAGTAATGAAAAAGTCAAACATTTAGTCATTTTGCATTAAAAGAGCCACATATTGCCCTCAGGAGGTGGTGGAGACCAAAACAGAGCCAAAAAGAGGTTGAATACTGCGCTTATATTCATTGGTCACAAACAGAATTTTGACAGAATGCTAATGGTTCTCTGGTGTATCTGCAGGGATTGATTTTTAGTGGAATTGTAATGATTTTTTTTGTACTTTCATTTTCAAACTCTCTAAAAACTAACACCAAAACTGTGTTGCACTAAGGAGCTTCAAGTCCCTTTGTGCGTTCTTTTTTGGTTGAGTGGTTCAAACATTTTCTGCTAAGTGTCATCAGCCTTGATAAAACCACAGTATGTTACTTGCCCAGCACCAAATGTTGTGGTTTTGTGTTTGCTTGCTTGTTTTGATGGCTTCCTGGCCCCTAGTGGCCTTTTTTTAAAACCATCAACAGCTATTTAACATTAACTGTCTTCAGTTTATCACAGCTGATATAATATGTTCACCTTTCTCCCTCACAGGTGATGGTCTTCAAGGTTCAGAGCTGGACGCCCATCAGTCGTTTTCGAAAGCTCCTCGACGTTTACCTGAAATCAGACTCATTCTCCTGGGTGAGCGTGAGACTGGAAAGAGTTCTGCGGGGAACACCATCCTGGGCAGAATGAGCTTCTTTCAGGCCGGAGCAGTAACAGAGGAGTGCATCTGTCAGCAAGCGGAGGTGGCCATGCGACTGGTGACGGTGGTGGACAGTCCAGGCTGGGAGGGAGGCGTCGCAGGTGCCACACCTGAGAGGGTGAAGAGGGAGATTGTCAGTAGCGTGGCCTTGTGTCCACCAGGACCCCACGCGCTCCTGCTGACTCTGAGGGTGGATACACTGGTGACAGCGGGACATGTGAAGGAACATCTGGAGCTTCTGGGCGAGGGTGTTTGGAGACACACAATACTGCTTTTCACTCATGGGGATCAGCTGCGAGAGGGAGTGGATATTGAGCAGCACATGCAGAGTGGGGGCAGGGACCTCCAGTGGCTGCTGGAGAAGTGCAGGAACAGGTATCACATCATCAGCAGCGTAGAAGGAGGAGGAAGAGGAACTGGAGGCACCGGTATGGTGACAGAGCTCCTGCAGAAGGTGGAAAAGATGGCTGTAATGAACAGATGTGAGGCTTTCTCTGGTCTGGTTCAGGAGGTCAGGGATCTGACTCGGCAAAGGAACGAGAAGTTCAACCAGCGCCTAAAAGAGATGGGAGATAAAATGCATCGTCAAGAGGTAGAGTTGAAAAATATGAGAGAGAGGGAAATGAAAAGCATCAGGTGGATTTTTGACAGAAAGAAAAAAGTAAAATCACCCGGAAAGGCTGACGTTCAAAGGGAAGAAGAGGAGGATGATGACAGGAGGACTGGCGAAAGAAAGTATGATATTGGGGAACTGGAGGAGAGGATGCGATGGCTCACAGAGGATAAAGAGAAAGAATTTCAGGACCTGATTATAGAAAAGGAGAGAATGCACGTAGAACTAAACCAGAGTCTAAGAGAAAAGGACAAGTTAAGGCTCAGCCTGGAGCTAAAGGACAGAGAGATTGAAGAGCTGAAAGAAAGGATTGATGAGCAGCAACTGAAGCTGCTCGACCTTGAACGAGCAAGTGTAGAATATGAACATGAGAGAAAACAGAGGGACGATATCATGAGAGCAGCGAAACAAGAGTGGATGAGTGAGGTAAAGAAATTAGAAGAAAGCATAGAGCTGCAAAAGAAAGAGAAAGCAGTTTGGATGGAAAAAGTTGATTCTTTAAAAACAGAAATGGACAAGACTAAAAAAGACTTTGAAAACATTCTTGAGAGAGAAGCACAAGACAAAAATAGGGAGATGGCAGAAATGGAGGAAAAACTGAAAACAGAAACAGAATTAAAACTGCTTGAGAAAGACAAAGAGCAGGAGGAACTGAGAAGGAAAGCCTCAGAGGAAAAGCAGAAAATCATTGATATCTCAAAACAATATGAAAAACACATGGAGGGAAAAGTTGACGCTATTCAGTCACAACATAAGATTGAGATCGAGAGAATAATGCATGAGACAGAGACTGAGATACAGGGCTTAAAACTGCAGCATCAGGAAGACATGACCAGAAAAATCAGTGAAATTGAAAAAATGAAAGTTCAACACCAAGCAGAAATTGACCAGAAGATGAAAGACAATGCAAGTGATAAAGAAAAGGCCCAACAACAGCATGAGAGAAAAACAATGGACATGCAGCAAGAAAAACAAAAAGAGATTTCAGAACTGAGAGAGCAGTTTGCCAAACAAATAGAGGAACAAATGCAAGTTAAAAAGAGAGAAATAGCAGAATTAGAGCAAAAGCACCTGGTTCAAATGGAAGAAAAAAAGATCGAAAATAAAGAGAGGGAAATGATTAATTTAAATTTAAAAAATGACATGGAACAAAAACTGCAAGAGAAAGAAAAAGAGGTAGAAGTGATAAAACTGAAGCATCAAGAAGAAGTGGCAAGAAAAATTACAGAAATGGAAAAAGCAATGGAAGCTAGTATAGCTGAACACCAGGAGGAAACAGACAGAAAAGTGAAAGAAAAGGAGGAAGCTGTCAAAAGGGTTCAAGAAGAGTGCAGTGACAAAATAAGGGACATAGAAAAAGAAAAACAAAAAGAGATTGAAGAACTGAAACAACAGTTTGCAAAAGAAATCAAGAGACAATTGCAGGAAAGACAAAGAGACTCAGAGCAAAAGTGTGCAGCCCAATTAAATGAAAAGATGCTGGAATATGAAAAAGAAAAAGAAAAGATGAATGAAAATCATGAAAAACATGTTTTGCAAAAATGTCAAGAAAGAGACAGATTAATAGAAGAATTAAAAAATCAGCACTTCAATGAAATAAAACAAAAAATGCAAGAAAGGGACAATGAAAAAGACTTAATAATAAAAGAGACAGAAGAAAGACTGAAGGAAAAAGAAACTGAGATAGAGGAGATGAAACTGAAAGTCAAAGAAGTGAAAGAAAAGCTGCAACAAAAGGAAGAGAAAGAAACAGACAACTTAAAGAGCAAAAAAGAAATGGAGCAGCTGCTGGAAGAAAAAGAAAAAGAAATTAAGGAGGTGAAATTAAATGTCAAAGAATTTAAGGAGATGCTGCAACAAAAGGAAGAAAAAGAAATCGATCATTTAAACTATCAGAAAAACTTGGAGCAAAGCCTGGAGGAAAGAGAACGAGAAATAAAAGCAATAAAAAAAGATTTACAAGAACTTGAACAACAAACGCATCAGACCGAAGTGGAAAAAGAAAGAGATCAAACAAATCGCAAAAAACAGATGGAGCAAAAACTCGAAGAAAAAGAAAGACTGATAGAAACACTGAGTCAACATTTAAATGATACTGAAGAAATTCTGCTGAAAAAAGAGGAAGAGAGAGGAGAAATTATTCAGAATCAAATGAAAGAGGCAGAGCAACGACTGAAATACAAAGAACTAGAGATGGAGGAGATGAAACTACAGCTTTACAATGACATGAAGAGAAAATTAAAAGAAAAGGAAACTGAGATTGAAAGTCTTAAACAACAGGCCGACTCGAGGGAGAAGAGATGGAGGGAAGAGCAGAGGAAGAATGATGAGAGGGGAGAAAACGAGATAAATCGACTGATAGAAATCATCGACAAGAAAACGAAAGAAATAGAACAAGCGCAAGGTGATCTTGCAGACAGAGAAAGAGAGAGTGAAGAGGCAAAAAAGAAGTGTGCAAACTACTTAAGAGAAATTGAAGAGCTGAAAGAACACTGTGAAATCCAAGCCTCAAGTATCACTGAGATACAGCAGAATCACACAGAGCAAGAAAGGAAAAAAGATGCAGAAATGATGGAAAGACTTAATCAGAAAGACCATGAACTACTCAAACTGAAGGAGAGAGACAGAGAAAACCAGAAAGAGCTCGTCCAACTGAGGCTCACAATCGAGCAAACAAAGTCAGAGCTGGCAGAGCTCACAGGCAGGATGGAGAAGGAGATGACGAGCATGATTCACAGATACGAAAAGGAGATTACGAAAAGGGACAAGAGCATAGAATCCATTACGAAGGAAAGGGATTGTATGATAAGTAGTTTTGAGGAGGAAAACCGTCAAAGCATCTTGAATATTACAGAGAAATTTGAGGAAAGTCAGAAGAGAGTGGAAAAGCTGCAGGAGCAAAATGAAAAGATGAGAACCGAGGCTGACCATCTCATGATAAAGTGCGAGGAGCTAAAGAAGGAGAGTGAGGAGAAACATCTCAAGAATTTTGAACAGCTGCTAAAGAGCACAGATGCTGAATTTCAAAGCATTCTTAAAGAGAGAGAGGCGGAGGTCAGGGAGTTGAAGGGGGCAAATGATGAACTTCAAGCAAAGATAGAAGGTATGAAAGAAAGAGAAAGTGAGGTAGAAAGGCAAATGAATGAAATGAAAGAGCATTTCCAGACACAGCTGAAGGACAAACAATCCGAGTTTCGAATACAAAATGAGGAGATCCGAGAAGAATTCTTGAAAAGGGAAAAGGAAGTAGGGGAAAGGGAGCAGGTTCTGTGTAAGATCAAAGAAGAGCTGAGCAAAAGAGAGCATGAACTTGATGTGAAAGAGGAAGAGCTTGTTGAAAAAGAGGTGAAGTTGGGAAGTAAGGAACGAGAGCTTGGCGCATTGGGAGCAAATCTAGAAAAACAGCAAAAAGAGCAAGAAGAAAAAGCTAAATCCGAGGGAGATGTTTGCATGAGAGCACAGAATGTCGAGAAAATGGAAAAGGAGCTTGAAAGCTTACTTAAAGTTCTGGAGGGCAAACAGAAAGAGCTAAACTGTCACGGTCAAGACCTTCAGAAGAAGGTAAAAGGGCTGAAGGATCAAGGGAAAGAGCTGAAAGACAAGGAGTGCTACTTGAGAAATGAAGAGCAGGAGTTGCTCAACTGGAAGTCAGAGTTGCAGATGCGAAATGAGCACGTAAATTCTACGACACAGCAGTTAGATGAGATGGGGCGAGACTTGGCTTCGCTGAAGGAAGAACTTCACAACAAAGAGAAAAAATTAAAGGTAGCATTCGGCAAGTTGAGCAAATGGGAGCAAAACCTTCAAGAGCGAGAGGAAAGGTTGATCCAAAGGGAGACCCGAGATTTAGAGAATGGACAACATGAGGCTGATAGCGGGAGAGTCCGTGAGATAGATCCTTTTGATCTGATGGCTGCCGTTGAGAGCTCCGAAGATGACTTGCATTTAATGTACCAAGAGGTCAATGAGAGAGGGGAAAAGGAAAGCTGGAGAGAGCAAGATAAAGGAGAAAATGTAAAGGATATGGAGGATCAGAGGATGAAAACAGCATTATCAGCAGCAGAGAGTAAGAACCATCACCCTGAAACAATAAAAAAGATAAAGGTGGACGAGGTAAAGGAAGGGATGAGAGAAACAAAGAAAAGAAGTAGAAATGACCTTGAAAGGGCAGAGGTCATTCAAGATTTTCAGTTCTTATCTGCAAGTCAGGGTCACAGAAGCTCAAACAACAAAGAGTCTCTAGGGTCGGATTTGAGAGTGGTGGTGTTAGGGGAGTCCTGGTCGTCTCGCTCCCCAACTGGAGTCACCATCCTGAGTGGAGAGGCATCCAAACATGACGGGTCTAACTTTAGGCACTGGAAAGGTCACATTGCTGGACGGCGCCTTGCAATTGCGGAACCACAAGGTCTGAGGTGGCGAGATGGACCAGATCCAACCAACTCAATGCAAACCAAAAGCATTCTTGACAGTATCTCCTGGTGCCACCCTGGACCTCACGTCGTACTCCTGCTCATGCCGTCTTTATTAACCTGCACACGGAAGTACAGGAGAGCAGTAGAGGAGCACATGAGTTTGCTAGGGGAAGGAACCTGGCAACACGCCTTGCTGCTGTTCACATGGGGAGAAATTTTAGGGGAGAGCGTAGAGCAGCACATCTTGAGGAACACAGAGCTAATGGGGCTTGTAGAGAGATGTGGGGGCAGGTATCATGTCGTAACCAGCAAGAAAAGCATCTCTGTAATTGAGGAATTATTTAAGAAGATGGAGGATATTGTGGCTTTGAACAGTATGTAGAACCATGACCAAGTTGTATGAAATTGTCATGTAAAAACTGTTTTTCATCATGTTATATAAATATTTTTGAATAAATTTACCAACTGGTGAATGTAGCCCTGAGATGCTTCATAACTGCACATTGTTAGTATTACACAGTAAAATTGCTGCTGTTTTACTTTACATACAGATATATGAGATTTTGAGTTCGGTGGTTCTCAACTATGACATTGGGTCCCTCACAAAGGGTCACAAGATAAATCTAAGGTTTTGCAAGATGATAATGGGTGCAGAAAATTTAAAAAAAAAATCTGCAACAAAAATCCAAATTTAATGTTTAAGACTTTTTGTCTTTGCTTTTTTCAAGTAAATAAAAATATGAGAATTTTACCTCTTTTAGATTAAAGATTTGAAGGGAGTTTCATTTACTGCAAGACAGATCCCAACTTGATACTGCTTTCTTGTAAGAGGTAAAAGGCCAAAAAGATAAACATCCTTTAATCTTGAACAATTCTGTGTATTTTTGTTCTTATGCAAAATCTTAAGAAGTTACTATGGCTGTCAAAAAAAAATTTAGTGGTGTGAAAAACAGAATACATCGCGCTGGAATGTAGTGGGGTAGAGGTATAAAGAAACAGATAAAGGAAAATACTTAAGTGAAAAAACAAAAATTAAAAAATTATACTTAAGAAAATGTTTCTTTGAATGACTAAATTTACCATTTTGCTTACTGAATGATTCATACTGATATTCATTACTAACTCACTATTTGAAAAATCATATAAAATCCTAAATAAGCTGCAGATCTGACATGATTTTTAAAAGAAACCTTGACTGACCTGCACTGTCACCACCAGCAAAAGAAAGACTTTCATAGTCTCTCCACAAGATGGAGACCTTGTGTCAGTGTAGAAATTACACTCTGAGCACCAAAGTAATCAGTGTTGAAAGTCACTCATGACAAGGAGTTGATGGTGAAAGCATAGTGAGGCTAGTCAAATTTTTTTTCTTTTTTTTTCTTTTTGAACCGTGTTTTACAATTTTCTGTGTAAATGGCTACTTTTCAAAGGAAGAGTACACAAAGGCTGACTAGCAGGCCTGTGCTCCATCTTGACTGGAGGCATTTTAGAAGAACCAAACCGTCTCGCAATTATAACCCCCCAGGAGGCCTCCCGCATGCTGAGAGGACTCCTGCTTTGACAAGTAAATTATGACTCTTGATGAGAGGAGTACGGCTCTCTCCGAATGCAATTTTTGACAGCCAGGAAAATGCGGGTGGATACATACAACAACTTCCATCATCTGCGGGGCCAGATGCAACAGCCAAAAACACTTGTGTGCAATCATCAGGCTAAAAATTATTGAAGTGTAAGTGCTGGTCTCTATCTGACATGGCAGCAATGTTTTTTAATCTGTCCATTCAATGAAAGCTGCCTTTAGAGGCAAGATGAGAGGGTGTTAAGATGGATCCCTGCTTCTTTGATCATCTCTGCGGGGTGTGACTGTTTTCAAAGCGTCTGGGGGATAAATTAAGAAAAAAAGTTGCTAAATTGTAGTTGATGAAGACATAATTTTCATACATTTTAGCATAATGTTTTAAGACATCAGGTATCCAACACAAACTCGGCCATAATATGTCATAAAAGCTTTTTCATTTTTAAATCCTTAGATTTATCTTCGCACATCTCTTTTAGAGTATCACAACACTGGATTTATTGATTATAAGCTTGGATTAATTACAGAGTGCATGGTGGTTTTCAAAGACAGGGCTATTAGTGTTTTACTTTAAATGTTTGCAGGCTGTTTGAAGTTTTAACCCTGTGAAAAGTGTAAGACAAAAACTTTTGAGTATATCATTAAAAAAGCATGTTGCA
Source organism: Naso thynnoides (assembly GCA_029783665.1). Lineage (NCBI taxonomy): Eukaryota > Metazoa > Chordata > Actinopteri > Acanthuriformes > Acanthuridae > Naso > Naso thynnoides. Next base: position 14,045,051 of record JAQLOL010000016.1, on the reverse strand, counting down.
TTGCCAAACATCCAAGATGTTAGTGAGCTTTTGGAAGGATTAGCATGTGGATTTTGTATCTTTAAACAACTAGCTTCTTTTCGTTAAGCTAGCTAATCTTCTGCATGCTGTAACTTAAAAATGTAGTTATGCTAATGCTATCAAACCTTATTCAGAAACATGAAAGACTGTGAAAAGGGAATAATAAGACATTTTAGGATGCTTTTTAGCTTCCCTGCAGTCAATATCACTTTCATATGAGTGCTAAATGAAACTATGGAGCTGGTTAGCTTAGCATAGCCTAGCATAAAGACAACCATCAGACAGAAAGCCGTCAGACTTTCTCCAAAGACAAAAAATCCATCTAAGACTGGCAAACTAAATTAAAACAATACATCTGATTTCTCTTCATGCTAACAAAGTTAAAACAATATTTTACTGTCATACTGAGAGTTTTATGGTTTGCTAAGATAAACTAATTGGCTGCAGGGTGTAGCTTAACAAAAATAAGCATACATGTAGCAAGAATCAAATGTTCCCATCTAACTTCTAACTGCCATCAAGAAAGTGAATTTGTAGTTTTCCTTAAACGTCAATAGCTTTAAATTTTGTATTTGTGAAGTATATTTTCATATAATTAACCTTAAAATACAAGGCATCTTAATTTAATAACCTTTTACACAGTGTGCCTATTTTGTTATTTTTAAGTGTTGAAATAGAAAAACTACAGGATTCATGAATGCATGAATGTTTTCATATAAAACAACATTTCCTTAAAACCGCTGTACAACTTGGAGTTTGTGTTGAATTTAGCAGCTACTCTGGACAGAAGCGGTATGATCACCACCTGGTGTTGCAAAGCCCAGCATTCCGCTGCCAGTTACCATGTGCATTGGTTTTGGAAGTGAGTGAGAGCAGGCCATAGCGCTTTTGTGACATGACTCACTCGACTATAGCCTACTTTTTTTTTTTTTTTTTTAACTTCTTTAGTTAGTTTTTTTTTTTTTCCAGCTGTTTGCAGGATGCATAGCGCTAAAGTAGCTAACGTATGTAACTGTGGCAAAGTAACATTCATCTACATGTGCCATAAATCATATCATGTGTCTTCCGGTCCTTCCATGGCAGGCAGTCAGAAGTAGCTACTCGTTGTTGGTTATAGTTAGTTATGCAGATCTTCAGAGGGCATAAATATGAAGTAGAAGAGTTTCATAACCAGTTAAAAGTGGCAGCCAGCCCTTTAACGTTTGCAAAGTTAACCATGATCCACAACTTTATTAACTAAGGCCAGAGAGGTTTAGGCGTAAGGGTTTTCAAAGTACAAGCATGTAATATGTATTTTTGAAGTCAGCTTTCATCCCACCAACCATCACACTATTCTTCTTTACATTCAAGGACATTGAGGAAACAAAAATCACCACTATATCTGAGTTCAAAGGTGAATTCTTGCTCCATATCAACATCTACGTGCTGAATGATGCAAACAGTGAATGATGAAACCACTCTTGGGCACTCATTTCTGTTTTAGCTGGCATTAGTTCAGATTAAGGTAACACGGTAACCCTAATTTATCTTTATTTGGAGCCTTTTAAGGTCCTGAATGAGGCTTTTTGGGAAATATGGATGAGGCCACATTTACATGCTCTAAAATAGACAGGAACAGCACCGTCAATCATGTCTATAAATGTTGAAAACAAAATTACTGGGCTGTGTTAAAACAGAAGTTAATGGTTGGGCTGATTTCTATTAAGGTCTGTGCACTCTCATTTGAATAATGGTCTTTCAAACAATGTTTTTTCTTTTCGGTACTTGACCCAGGAGGGAAATAAATGTGATTCCGCTTTAACACCTCCATTAATATTCAAGTGGCTTTAATACTCAAGGTTTATTTCTGACTCACCGTAATTAGCATGACAGTCCGGCGGTAGTTTAAAATAGGCTAAATCATGTTCTGAATGTGCTATTGAATGGTGGTGGAAAAAACTATGGGTTTTATTTGAACAAAAATACAGAGCTATTGTGGGAGATGAATACCTTGAAGTCAGTATTTTGAAAACAAAAATTGATTCGGTCATCAAATACTTGATGACTTTGTTCACTGCACTTCAGGATGACTCACTTTGACACAAAATAGGATTTACTTGAAGGTGAGTTGAGATTTTTTTTTAAGTTCCAATCAATGTGTATCTTGATTGTAACTTCACTGTTCATTTTTGCTGCTTTGGTCTTTTAATTTTAATTTTTTTTTTAAACTTTGTAAGGCTATTGACATTCTGCTTTGTCAAGTTTGCCTTAAGCTATTAAATTCCTTTGTTGTTACTCCAATACAGTAGTACTTTAAAGGTGTTTTTGGGTTGCCAGGTTGTAGAAAATCCTTCGTCAGTATAACACTTTGCTTTCTCTTTTTCAGCTAACTCTGTAGTTAAATTAGCAAGTCCTACTTTATATGTAACTTAGAAGTTTTCTTAAAGAAAGGACTTTTGTTCAGATGTGGTCCATTTGAGGGTACTTAAGGGGACTTAAAGTGCTAGCTAATATTTTTTTTAAAAAGTGTCATGCACTTAATTAATATCCTGTAACTGATTAGAAAACATTAGCAAATTATCTGTTAGCCATAAATAAAGTTATTTTGTATCAGTTAAGGGTGTCTTTTTAGAAACCAGCTGATCTGTGTTTTCTTGGTGCATCTTTTAAAGATTTTCTGAATAATTTAAATATCCTCTTTTTTTTTTTTTTTGCAGATGTCACCACACAGGGAGCCACAAAGGCCACAGCTGTGTCCAGTGCGGTGGACAGGTAAGTATTTGTATGATCGCGGCTGTAAAGGTCAATGCTAGTCCCTCAGGGGCAAGGATCTATATTAAACCTGATGGGCCATGAGGAGGTCCAGATCTTCCCCTCTTCTCTCTCCCCTCCCCACCTCAGCTACCTCCCGGTGGGTACATTTAGATAACGTTAGCCTTTCGGAGTTAGTTTGCCCATTCAGACGGGTTATATAAACCACCCATGGTCCCAAACAGGCCCTCTGGAGTCTGTACCCAAAATAGTTGCAGCTGAAAAGTAGGGCTACAAAAGTACAAAATGTTCCTGCCGGGGTAAAGAGGTTGCCACTTGACTGTGAGAGCAAGCGCTTAAACTTCAGCCAATTTTGGAAAAGAGCATCGACGGCTGACGTTTGAAATATTTATGTTTTAATTGTGAAAATGAGGAGAGATGAAAGAGAATTAAGGGTTTTACTACAAAAAGCCAAAAAACCTTTAAATTTGTTTTTTGGGGAGAACAAAATTGATCCCTCCAAAAGTGTAATCATTTAGTCTGCACCTAAAATGGTGATAGAACAATGAGGAGCCCCCTAAACGCCAAAATGTTTCTGCTGGGGTGCAGATGAGATCAGATGTTTGCAAGAACAGATGCTATACTTGAGCCAATCTTGAGCATAGCATTGACTTTTAATGTGTAAAATGAAGAATAAAAGTTTGCAATTAAATAGTACTGAATATTTTGAACAAAAACTAAGATTTGGCACCTTATTCCGACAGCTTTGTGCCTCTCCGTGTGTTTCACTCTCTCACCTCCTCGTTTTTTGAAAAGGGAGGGGAGCGAGAGCGAGGAAGAGGAGACGATGCTGTAGATGATGAATCCCCCTCTGGACTGCATCCTTTACGGCTGAGTGCGTCCAGTGGGCCAGAGCCAGGTCCTGGAATCTAGCTAATGAGACACACCCCCCCGAGGGCCTCGTGACATCCCATTGGCTGAGAAGCTGGTGGCAGATGAGAGGATTGGTCGATCGGGTCCTGTGCAAGCAGCTGTCAGAGCGTGTTGCAAATCAAGCTCACTGCATTCATATCCAGCATGGCACACAGTAAAGAAGCTAAATGAGCAGAGTGATATGTATACTCAAGCTAATATTTAAAACCATAAAAATTATTAAAATGCAGGTTGAATCTGACGATGCAGTTGCAGGAATTTCAGTCTTTTAACACATATTGGATTTGACCACACATGCTGATAATAAAGGGTATTTAAACATCATGCTAGTGTGGCTTTATTTTTGTCTTTTTTAAAAAATCTTTAACATTCATAGTGGCAAAATGTATCCCCCTTATGCAGCAAAAGCAATTTCATACACCACATTTAACTCTCTATCTACTGCAGGCTCACTGCATTTGATCTTTTATGTGTTTAGCTTTGCTCTTATGGCTGAATGAGTTATGTTACTTCTGCAGAGATTCATATTTCAGAGCTTTAATTCATTCTTTTTTCAGGAGCTTATTGAAACACACACATATGATGGCTTACTTTTACCCATGAAAAAAATATGCACATATAGATTTTATTATTTCAGTTTGTTCAGTGAGATATCTGAGGAGGGCCTTTGACAATGTTCACGACATGCTGTGCCTTGCAGCATGAATAAAATATTGTATTTTTGACTATGTGCAAAAGGCAAAACCTGTCATCTGGAATGTCCTACAGTATTTTTAGTTGCACATGAAGTGGGATGACCTGGAAATTTGGAGAGAAAGAGGAATGTCTTAATGAGCTCTGACTGATGTTTAAAATTTACACACAGTAGGGAAATTAGATAATACTTAGACACGTTTTTGCCTGAAGGAAAGCAAGACTAAGAGGTGCAACACAAGTTCAAGACATTAGGAAACACTAGAAAAGTCGAGAAAAAGGTTTGAAACGTCAGAGTTGCCACTTTTTCATCCCATCTTTGACATTTTGCTTCTCTGTCTCACTGCCCTCCTTGGAGCTGTGAGCCGAGTTCAGCTGAAGGTCAGGATGCAAGACGAGGGGGTGATGAACATTTCCGGTCATGAGTGAGCTTCCCCTTATCAGCTCATGGTGGCAGATGCCTGAAGGCAAAAAAATGGCAGGGATTGAAAAAAAAAAGAGAGAGCAGCAGGAAGACGAAGAGGGTATGACTGCAACCACGAGGGAAATAGAGGGAATGAGTAAATCGAAGATGTGACTTCAGTTTGACAGAGAACAATGTGGAGTAGAAAGCATGGATAAACAGGTCCTGAGGCACAGACATGCTGATGCCCCCCACACTATGAAGAAAGAAGACACCCACACTAAAAGAGACAAAACTACTTCAGACCACACGGCTGCATTGTTTGCAGTAATTTTGTGCATCTTTGTTGCTGTTTATTGACTCTATGTCATTATTTGGCATTTCGTTTCAGTTGTTCAGTGTCTCTTTGATGTCATTTTGATGGTCTTTGTAGTGTTTTTTGTTACTGTCACTGTCATTGTATGTCTCTGTCTAGTTGTGTTGTGTCTGTGGTTGTTTTGAGTCTCTTTGAAGTAGATTTTATTCTCTTTATAGTCATTTGAGTCTCTTGGAAATTGTTTTAAGGTTCTTTGTCATTTTTGCATCTCTTCGTAGTGGTATTCCGTCTTTTTGTGGTTGTTTTGCATCTCTTGTGCTTTTTAGTATTTCTTTGTGGTGGTTTTGCTTGTCTTTGTGGTTTTTTGGTATTTCTTTGTGGTTGTTTTACATTTCTTTGTGTTTTTTAGTATTTCTTTGTGGTTGTTTTACATTTCTTTGTGTTTTTTAGTATTTCTTTGTGGTTGTTTTACATTTCTTTGTGGTTGTTTTGGGTGTCTTTGTGGTTGTTTGGTATTTCTTTGTGGTTGTTTTACATGTCTGTGTTGTTTTTTCAGTATTTTTTTGTGGTGGTTTTGCATGTCTGTGGTTTTTTGGTATTTCTTTGTGGTTGTTTTACATTTCTGTGTCGTTTTTTGGTATTTTTTTGTGGTTGTTTTTTGCGTATCTTTGTGGTTGTTTGGTGTTTGTGGTTGTTTTGTGTATCTTTGGGGTTCCTTTCACATCTCTTTGTGGTTGTTTGACATTTCTGTGTTGTTTTTTGGCATTTTTTTTGTGGTTGTTTTTTGCGTGTCTTTGTGGTTGTTTGGTATTTGTGGTTGTTTTGTGTGTCTTTGTGGTTCTTTTCACATCTCTTTGTGGTTGTTTGGCATTTCTTTGTAGTCTTTTGGTATTACTTTGCTGTTTTTGCAACTCTTCAGGTCATTTGCTTCTCATTGAGGTTATTCTGAATCTCTCAGTGGTTTCATGGCATTTCTTTGTGTTTGTTTTGCATCTTTTTTATACTCTTTTTAAACAGAGGCCCTGTAGACCCATCAGTGCTTCATCTACCATAGAAATTGGTAAAAGAGGAAAAGATTGATGCAGCACAGAGTAGGATGAATGCACAAATCTGGGGCCAGCTGTCAGAGCAAAATTTTTTTAAGCCTTGAACTGCATGAAGTCCTGTAAGTTTTTTCAGTTTCTGTATCCTCCTTTCTGCCGTTTCGCTTTGTCAGTTTCCATCACTTGTGCTCTGTGTTCGCTTTTTCTCTTATTTGTCTGGTGTGGGCTTCATCCTTATTTGGAGAGTCATAAAGTCAGTGTACACCATCGTATTCACTTAATTAATCAAAGCAAAATCACGTAATAACAGATGTGAATTTGTCTGAATGCCCAGCAGCAAGGGTCAAAAGTTCACTGTGGATGAGCGCTACAGTAGTGAACAGTGTCCCATCTGTATTCTGTGAACTCTGTGTTTTGTTTATTTTTTAATGCATGCGTATGTATACACTGTACGCATGCATGAATGTGCACCCATGGGCAATGTTTATTTTGGTGTTTTTGCATCATACTGTGATGTTGTGTCCATGTACTTTTCTCTTTTGCTCTTTTTTGCTGTCTCCTCCCTGTTTACTTGCGTGCACACACACACACACACACACACACACACACACACAGGGAGCCTAATCCACAGATCCTTAAATGACCCATTCACCTTATCAGAGCAACATTATATAACACTAGGAAAAAAGATTCATATGACAGGTTATTATGGAATGACAGGTCAGGCAACTTTATTTGGCAGGCACGTGCACACACACACACACGTATGCAGGCAAACACACACATACACACACACGAACGCTTATGTCAATGGCAGCAATAGCATGAGAGATTTTTTTCTTACCTCATGTGACCTACTTACTTTCTTAATCTCTTGTTCTCTTGTTCTTTTCATCTCTCATTTTAGGACAAAATGTACAAAAACAAAAATTGATGCCCCAAAAATCAAAAAACACTATATACACACACACAAACACACACTGGCACCAAAACACACACATGCACACCATCTATTCTCTAATTCAAACAGCCGTCTGGCACCTTGCAACACCTTGAGAATGTTTTCTTCCACCTTTCATCCAGAATTATACAGAAGGAGCCGTTATTCCATCTCAGGTTTATCTCGATTACCTTTATGAAAGTTTGATGTGGCAGCTGAGAGCCACAGTCACAGCTCTGGATGGAGGTGAGGAACAAATTAAAGATTAATTGCATATATATAATGAAGTCAATCTGGGAAGGACTATTATTTCTCTGCTAAGTCAAGAAGTCAAGTGTGTGTATGTGTGTGTGTGCGTGTATTGTGTGTGTGTATCCATGTATTTTTTGCAGCCTGCAAGCTGCATGAAATGAAATGAAAACATGCTAGGGTGGCCCAAAACAACTAGGACACTAGTTGATAAAAGGCTTTAAAAGTAGATAGAAACCTTTTTTTGCTTTAAAATGAACATTTCATCACGTGTTTGACTTTTTAAAATAAAATGAGACATTGAATTTAGACAAACGAGTCAAGTCAGTGGTCTCTAAAATATACAAAAGAAAGAAAGAAAAAGAGAATTCTGCAAAACCTCCATCTTACCGATAATTTTGGTTACTATGGAGGAGCTGCACTTTCAACCTGTTAGTAAAAACTGACCAAATAAATGTAATTTTTCACTTGATTCTAGTGCAGCAACCTGCTAAATTCTGTCTTGTTTTAAGCTGCTGATACACATTTCTTTAAGAAGAAGGAAAAAAAACAAAAAACAAACAAACCCAAATATATCCCAAAGGTTCATACCAGTGTTACTACATGTCATTGTTCTTTGCCAACATCGGCCACATAAGTTACATAAATCCTACACATTTTTCCCAAAATAACTTAATCTATGATATCACGTTCATTTAATTTTGTCCATATTTCAGAAAGTAGCCAAAATGTGTGACCATGTTAATTAAAAAGAACATCTATGTCAAAATCCTTTTTCACACTAATATTCTAGCTAAGAAGGCAGCACTTGTAAGGAATTATTTTTCCAGGCGAAATAACTTTGCTCTCACTGGCTCAACTCTTTCTATAGCTCAGCGATTGTTGACCAAATAAATGGAGATGTTCTCTTTAAAGGGGTGAATTACCTAAACTTAGCAACTTTTATGTGTCCTATAGTGTTTCTATACCCTGTTTCAACACGAATCGCCGTGAATGGGGTTTAAAAATGCAGTCTGAGATCTACTGAAGTATTCACGTGGTCAAATTTTAACAACGTATGTAGAAGATAGAGGTGATGTCTGCTAATGGTGAAAAGTCAAAAGTAGACTGGTGTGGTCCTTTAATAATTTAGCAAAAAACCCAACTTTCTGATTTGTCCACTTTAAACTACATTTAAACATACAGATAATTTTGCACTGCCAAACTAAGCCCATGTTCAGCAGTGTGCCACAAGGATTCACAATCTGAAATCCAACCTTCAGCATGTAGCAAAACCTGAAGCGCCGAAAAAAGGAACACGACTGATCAGTTGTTTTTCATCAATTCATCCCACATCAAGACCATGCAGGGTTGTAACTTCAGAGCCAAAGGATCAGGTCAGATCATTTCTCTGCGTGGTTGTAAGGCAGTGTGAAGCCCTTTTGCAGCTCACATAAAATCTTTCCCTCCAGTCCAGGATTATCGGGCCATAATGATTGCTGCCATACATAAACACGATGGGGTCACACCCTCCAGAATAAAGCTAAATGTCTTGCATGGCCTCTGCAGTTAGCAGATCTAACACTTATTGGAAAGCAAGAAAATATGATGCCGGTTTTCTTTTTTCTTTTAACACCAGGAGACATTATGTCAAAAGTCCAACAACGCACAGCAGATGACTTCAGCAGCATTCCAAGCAGGATTGAAGCTGCTCTGCCGGCAAAACAGTGACCTTAGAGTTTATGAGGGGCTAATTATTCATTTACTGTTTTCTTGTTTCTATTACTGTTTTGATTATCTAATTAGGCCCTAGTTAGTAAAAATATACAATATATGACTCACTTTGTATTCTTCAAGTTATTGTAAACAGAAAGATAACAAGGACACCAGTTATCTTCTATTTTTATGATTCAGTTTAAGAAGATAGCACCGAGCATTCTTTAATCAATGTCATTTTTTTGTTGTTGTTGTTGTTTATTTTTTTTTGTTTTAAAGAAAAAAAGATCTCAGTTCGGGTGACTCTCTTTCTTTCCGTTTGAATCTTTACAGAACTCTTTAAGGTAACTGTCTAAAGGACAAAAAAGATGATGTACCTCATTTTCACTGCATTTCACTGATTGGAGTCTCTTGGATCTTTTCTCTTTTGGTTTTCCAGGAGCAAAAGTTGTTTATAGTACCTGGCACTTTCTTGCATCCCCTTGAGGTCGGGTTTCCATGTGAGTTAAGCCATGAAACAATGCAGATCACTCATTGGTCAGAAATAATCATCAGTTGATGTCACTTAAACAACATGTTGAAACCTAAGTCTTTTCGTTGTGTGCTCAGGTCTGATTTTTCCCAAACTCTCAGTTTTTACCGGCAATCTTTAATCTGGATGCTTTCATCCTTTTTTTGAAGTAGAGTTTGTCTCCTTGCTGCGAAAAACAGCCTTGAACCAAAGATTCAAGAGCATTTTCTCTTCAATAATCTGCATTGTTTTTGTGATTGTGTTTCTCATGTGCTGTGATATCAGCTGAGATTTTTCACCTGCGCTAAAGGGCTTTAACCTGCAAGGCAAAGCGAATTCAAGAAAAAAAAATGGTATCAAAATTATTGAGTTGTACCATGCTGTGGCAGTGAGGCTATAGCCAACACATCAGGTAAGGTGTTCAGTGATATCACTGCTTTCACCGTCTTTTATTATGTCCTTGCTTAAGATGTTGCTTCTCTACGAGCTCAAAGAATCTGAACACAAATCAATAAACCCCCGAGTTTAAAAAGAAAGATTCCTGACCTCCTGTGTTTTCTGCTCTTTGCCACTGGGGAGATTGATGGGTGGGAAGACATATCGGCTCAGTGGCAGATATGATGGGTCTCTCTGTCCACACACCAGTCCGACCTCCTACCACACAAATGCAACAACTCAGCAACTCGCTTTAGCTCGGATTAAATTTGGTAACATGAACTTTAACGACAATCATTTTGGTCTACAGTAGAGAAAAATCTTGTATTAGCGACACAGGTTATGTTATATTATGTTATAAAATCTTTAATTAGTTTTCTTACTATCAACTGTTAATCTGTGCAGTGCAGCCTGAGGCTTGTTTTAACAACTCAAAAGATAAAAAAAATAAAAATCTAGGTCCCCTATGTGCAGCATGACAGAATACAGTGTTGTTTTGCTGCAAAAAAGCAACATAAATGCAAAACAAAAGGCCACAGTCATGCAAGAACTGCCAGTAAAGTATGTTTTTTGTGCATGTAAGCGTCGAAGTCTGCAGCCTGCATGTTGTTGCCTGTGGAAAGCATGCAGAAGTGAGCCCTTGTGGTTATTGTAGCATTGCTGTGACTCACTTTGTGCCCAGAGCCATTAATGCATATATGCATCCTAGTCTGTCAAATTAGGGCTACAGTTGGTTCAGCTGTGCGCATGAGTCACACGTAAGAGGTTAGGCCATTTTATCATATGTTGGCATGTGGTGCAGTATATTCTTATAAATGTAGTTAAAGATTCATTCTAGACATGTTTTAACGTCTGTAAATAAACATCACTACGACTAATATTTTGTTAATGATGGTTTTCTTGTATAGAAATCTAAACGAAAATCTCAGAAGAGGCTGGAGGAACATGTCCTCATTTTCCCTCATGGAGAAATTTTAGATCTGTCAATCACAGGCGTCTTGCCCCGCCCAACACAGCTGCTTGCACCAGGCTAACCAGTGAAAGAACAGTGTGCTTGAGATTTAAACTCACTTCAGTATGTTTCTGTACATTAAAAATGGTCACTAGGAGTCGTATCAGAATGGTAAGTGTCATTAGAATATTTTAATTTAGTTGTTTGTTAGCTTGTTAGGTTGTTGCTGGCAGTGGCAGACTCAATTATGGTGGCTAGAGGTTTCAGGTTTCTATGCCTGAGACTAGCCCTCAAATTTGTGAAGTACAAAAAATTTAGTTTGGTGTGGTTTGAATCTCAATTTTGGGGTGTGTGCCGACATTGCCGCTTTCAAAAGAGGAATTAAAAAACACTTTTATAGTGACAAACTGCAGAGATACAAGCCAATAAAGTCAAGGTCTGATGTAGTAAGAAAAACATTTTTCAATAGAGGGGATATTTAAATTTTTTCAATCAATCCTCGTCTGGACAGAGATTTGTTTGGCTGAAGAACTTGTTGCTTACAAATATTACACAGCTGCTTCCGTCATCACATTTATATACAGAGTTAAAAGCACAGCTTCTGCTATATAGTTTCAACATACAGGGTGTGTGTGTACTGCTGCAAAGCCCCAGAGCCCCGGTTCAACCCCTGCAAGTAAGTAGGCCCAAATCATAAAAAATGCATTCAGTGGCATATGGTGTGCCAGGCTGCGTTAGAGGCAATATAGCTACAGCGCATACACTCATAAATCCATATCCATTACCGCTATTTCTCTCTTTTTTTTAAGGGAGAGGTCAGTAGTTCACATCCCATCACACAGGAGAAGCCCCTCAACATCTGCTGCAGTTACCATGGCAACTGGCTGCTGCCGCCACCGCTGCCACTGTTGCCTGACAGATGGAGAGAGAAGGCGAAGGAGTGAGGGCTTTTTTATCGCTGCAGGTGCATGCTAATGCGTGCTGACGTACACTGGAAAGCACTGGCGTTCGCTTTTCAGGAGCACTGCAGGTCTCGGACCTCAATCCTCTCACAGACCTTGACTATTACAAGTGTTTTTCCAACACATCGGAACACATCTTATTCACCTGTTCCTGAGGGAATGTCAAGAGGCGGCCTCTATGACTGATGTTCAACGCTGTGCATCAAAGAAACACAGCAAAATAGACCAATAGATTCAGAGTGGTCATGCATACCAAAGCTCAAGTCATGTATTTAATAAAATTGGTGTATTGTGAGAATATACTAGAATATGTAACGTGAATATTTTTATTCCAGAATACTTTCTCAAATTGAACAATTCCATTGTAGAGAACTCTGTAGAATACTCCGGAATAAAACTGAATACAATTTCAGACTGATCTGTTCTGGCAGAATCCAGAGATTGAAAAATTTTGAATTTAGAATATGCTCCGACAGAATTGAATAGCAGCTAACTGTATTCCAGAATACTCTTTGGAATAGAGGGATTCCATTGTAGAATATTGGAGAGCAAACGATTCTATTCTAGGATAATCCTTAACTCTTCTAGAACAGAACACTGTAGTCTTTTTATTGGATAGTCTGTAAAGTGAACAATTCTACTCCAGAAAAATCTAAGATAGAATTTTAGACAATTCTGTGGTGGATGATTTAGGACTTTCTTGAATTCTTTACTCTAGTAAAGTCTACAATTTAAAATTCTATTCTAAAATATTCTAAAGAATAAGCAGATTTTTTTTCTCAATTTCTGTGTTGATTACGCTGAATTACAACTAAATTTATAGAAAACATAACAGCTTTTACATCTGTGTTAAATGGCACAAGTTACATCAGTATAGGACCATTTATTTATTTATTTATTGGAGAAAAAGCCAGCATTAATGAAACATAAGGAACTCATGGCATACCTGTCACATACTAAGTGATTCATGCAGCCAGTGTGTAGCTTACCTTTGCATGCAGAAGGAAGCAGTGGTAAACCAGCGGGCCTTTAGCTGGACGTACTAAGTGTGGATGTTACATCAATTTTAAATGTAACTTCAAAGTGTATTTCTTAATTCAACAGCATGACCTTGATTCAAACCCTGCACACAAACAACATCAAACAAACCGAAGAAAAAAAGAGGAAAAGAAAAAAACATTTAGGAGATAAATCTACTGGGTCATAAACTTAATGCAACCTAATTATGTTTGCATTCTGCCTCAACACGTGTTAACCTCCGTTTAACCGCTTCACTGTAAGGCACACACTCACCTTCTGGCTGTTTTAAAGGGGCACACACACACACACACACACACACACACACACACAAACATAGACAAACATACACACTAATGCAGCAGTAAGGGCTAGTGTTGTTTATGTACCACTGGCCTGCCAATCTCATCAAAAATAACAATAGACATTAAATTTCAGAAAGTACCGGAGGGGATTTAAAAAAAAAACAAACAACTGAGATATTTGTATTAATGTGAATAATTTTGAAAAATTACTCCTAAGTCATTTTTTCTCAAACAGAGCAGCAAACATAACATCATGTTGAGCAATTTTTGCTTTCAATATTTTTACTTCAACCTCTGTCAAATCTCTTCCCCTCTCAGCTGCACTGTAAGTAAATATTAGCATATTTCCACTGGCAAATAAATTGAGCTATTACACAAATTAATACTCAAATTAGCTGTTTGGGTGGGTTTTTTTTCTTCCCCTTACAAACTGTGCTCAAATTTAAAATTAATTTCCCTAAATCTGTTTTCAAATTAACAAGAGGGTTAATGCAGGGCTATTAGAAAAATATTTCTCTCACCATCACATTAATTTAATTTCATGTTTAATCGTACGCACCGGAGACGGGAATAATAACAATAATAATGATGATGATCACAAAAAAGGCAGCAATTAGAGTGCTCATTTGTGCTTCTGACTGTGTGATGAATTATTCATGAAGTCAGATTTAACGAGAAGGAGAATGATGGGATCAGCTTGCCCACTGAGGAGGGATTGGTATAAAGACAGGAGACACTGCTGCCGTTTCTTAGAAGACACACGGCCAGTCTGATGCTGCTGCTGGGTGGACACAACTGCACAGATCAGGTATTTGGTACTCTTATAAATATAGCAATTTAAACTGACAGTACAATTTGCATATGCTAATTTGAAAATTACACTCAAAATAGCAAAGTTTTCACAACTGTGATAATTTGTAGCACTGTTATTACATTTTTTTGTATATTTAATTTGAGGAAATGACATTCAAAAATACCTTGTTATTTTTAAATGCTACTTTCACCCATTTGCTTTGAAAGAAATGCATAAAAAATTATAGATGAGCTCAAATAAGTCAAATATATATATGTCATTGCATGCTTCAGTTATCATTTACTAAAAAAAAAAAAAAACTTTTAAGAGGCTATGCACTTAGTGTAATTTCAATGAAGACTGCTTTAAATGTCCCAGCATATGCAGACAAGAAGGAGAGAGAAAAGGAAAAAAAAAAAAAAATTCATTATTCATGTTCCTAATTCAGCAGCCTCATTATACAGGAAACAAGTCCTTCAACATGAGGAGATCTTCCTCAAATCTGACAGACTCTAGGACCCAGAAGCCGCAGGGTGGCCAAGTCCCTGCGCGCGGTGCATTCACAGTTCACAGGCATCTCGACCTAAATGCGATGTGACGGGAGAACCTTTACTGAAACAAACGGGAATATAGTATCAGGGAAGGCTGACC
>JAQLOL010000016.1:14017232-14030302 GCA_029783665.1 Naso thynnoides | reverse complement strand
CAGGGAAGGCTGACCGAGCTGTGAACCAGGGCCCTAACATGGAGCAAATTAACATCAGCAAAAATAGCTCCATGTTTTCTGATCGCTTATGTGCCAGGCACCAAATGCATCAAGCGCTGTCAGGTCATTTCAGTTCGCAAATATCTCACAAAACAAGCCAATGCGAGAGGGGTTCCTTCAACCGTCCGGCGTCCTCGAACTCTGACCACCGAGGTGGACTGGTGCCTGAGGTGATGCTGTTTTGTGTCCTGCAGGCAAACGTCTGTGGGCCTGAGCTTTCAGTCCCACTACCATCCATCATGAGATCTCTTTCCTGATGTCTTCGCCTGAGCTGAGTAGTCTAATGATGCTATCTTTGCCACTCTGCCCAGCCAGCTGAAAAACACAGAGGATGCTCTCTTTGGATGCAGTTTGATTTTAAGGCCACTTAAGGGCCTCTCGCTGCATCCAGGCTCTTGTGCATCCGTGTATGGACTCTGGTTGTGCAAGGTCAACTAATCAAACCCATGACAGTGATGTTCATCTGTCAGCAAAGCTTCTATTTCTGACTTATGACTGTCTGTCACAGGGCACCAGATTAGACTGGTTTAGATCAGGTGACAGTGGTGGGCTCTGAGGATTCTATAGTAGCAACATGCAGAGATTTGTGGGACCCCATTAACTGGGTTAAAATCACTTTAAAGGCCAGACTGGGTCCATGAATTCAATGCAAATACAATCTCAATCATGATCAAAACAGGTAATAGGATGTGTACCATCAAGAGGGCGTTTGGAAGCATAGGCAGAGATGTGGATCAGTCTACAAACCTGTTTTCCCTCCATTAGTCTTCTTCAAACATCCTTGTAATGACGGTAACGAATCATTGCCAAAAAGTTGCAAAAGCCATCATTCTTCAACAGTTAAATGTTTGTATGTTATGGCAGAAATATACAGCAACTAACCTACTTGTGCAGCGTTAAGAAAAGCACCACTGGCACTCAGCCACGGTCAAGACCAAGATCAATCCAAGTCAAGGTAGGTACCAGATCAAGACAAGTCTTGAGATTTCGGGACAACAATGTGAACAAGAACAACAAATGATTTCTGACTCAAATCAAGGTCCATGCCACTCCCTTTTCCTTGGTTAGAATTCTCCATCATTGCCTTTTTGAATCCCATTTTTACCAGCTTGCAATAAGCTGGTTTTCATTTGTCAATCGTCAATCAATCCTTGCCCAATTCCAGTGAAGTCCTGATGATCTAAGGAGGGAGATGTAAACTAGAGAAACTGTTTAGAATTAAACAATTGTCAATTAAGCTAGTATTACTGGTAGTATTATCACAGTACTTTCTTTCTCTTTCGCTGCTCCCCTCAGCTCTCTCCCTCCAACACTCTCCAGTTCACGGCAGTCTGATTTTGAGCACTTTGAGTGTACAAACAGCTGGACACCTGCAAACATTTACCTTCACTCCTTAGTTGTGTCTGTGTGTGTGTGAATCATGGATTTGGTTGAAACCGGCATAGGGGATTCGGTTCACAGTGATCTGAGGGGCAGTTTACATGGCTCAAGTTTCTGCATCAACCGATATTTGTTGCAGTTTAGCCTTCTTTTCACATGACAACAGCGTGCTAGCGCCCCTGAAACCACAAATTTTTGAAACTGGGCTCCACAGTGTAATCTTTGAAAATGCAACCTTCTTTACAGCTGTGTAAACTAGCAAAACGTAAAGCCTGTGGAAGTGATGAATGAGCTAACGCTAATGCTAGCGCCAGCCAATACATTCTGCAATAGTCACTTTCAAATTCTGATTAAACACTCCACAGAGCACCCAAAGCAACACGAACATGATGCCAGGCTACTGAGGTGAATTTGAGTGTTGGTATCATAATTTTAGAAGCCAAACTATATACCAGAATGTCCTTTGTTTGTGGCTCTGGTTAGGGTTAAAAGCAACAGGAAGTAAACAACTTCAACAGCTCATTCCAAAGTCACACCGCCAACCACCAGCCTGGCGTGCATACTACAGTGTTTTCGGTTGTTAATGTAAACACAGATTTTTTTAAAAACTCAAAAGAAAGGCTTCTCCTTTTTTCGGTAGGGCTGCTCTCATCCAAACATGGCCTTAACCTCTAGAATAAGCACCTATGTGTAAAACTCACGTTTCAAATTCTGTATGTAGACCAGCAAGTGACAAAAATACTGCAGCAGAGCTCAGTCCCAGTTCTCTCTTTCTGTTTTCAGCACAAAACTACAGAAATGAACCAAAAAATAGAGAAAGAACAGACATGCAGAGGAGGGAAAAGGCAGAAAGAGGTGAGAGATAGTCACCCTCCCCTCCGCTGCTTCACAGCCCATTAGGTCAGAGCCGAGCAGGGAGCGCTGCTCTTAGGCTGGCCGTGTAATATTGGCGAGGACATGGCTGAGGGAAAGACCGGGGAGGTTTTTAAAAGCCTGTGTTGTTGGCTGTGTGGGTGAGGTGAGATGTCATTTTCTCTCACTGCCTGAGAGCACCATCGCAGTGATATAAAAGCTGCAGTTTCTCAGCTGCTGTTGAAGGGCGGAGGCACCTGGAGGGGAGCAGGTAGGCGATGAAGAAGATGAAGGTACAGACTCCCTAAATTAGGGAGTAAGAAAATTCAGATATCAGATATATACCCTGATATTATAATATTTTGAATGTGGTTATCAAATATGTGTGACAAAGATACAAGATGAAGGCAGGATATCTCAAAAACTTTACTCCAAACATAAGAGTACTGAACAGTAAACACTTGACTTATTTCTAATTAAACAATGGACCGCCCTCTGCTGGACAAACTACATCATTACACTATTTTAAATTACCAGTTCAAGCATTTTTTCCAGCCATAAAAAAACATTTTAATATTGCATATATCGAAGAACCTATGCGCTGATACCGATATATCTGTAATAGGCTAATATTGGCCAATAATATCAGTTAACTGATATATTGGTCGGGCCTTAGTACAGACATCAATATGGACAAACAGATTATCCAAATATGTGCAAATTTAGCCATTATTGGTTGGAACTGAGTTTAGCAGCAATGATGTTTTAATTACAAGTTCTCAAGCAATTATTTTCCGCTTTTCTTCATATGCTATGTTAGCTTTAACGTTAAAGATGAGTGGGCTAAAGAGGGAGGCTAAAAAAGTGAAACTCTTAAGTAATTCACAGTTGAAAAGCCAAAAACTAGAGGAAGTTCTTGCAAATAAATATTGTTGGTTTTATGCTATTCAATCTTCTGAGGCCTGACACTATAGTTCAACACATTCTCACACCCAAGTAGATACATAAGGACACTGGTCAGGACCTATTTGCAGTCCCTTTTTAATTTGCCGGGCACCATTATGACAATATACCAAAATTACTTGGTTCAGTTCAGGAGAAGATATTGACTCTTACATGGTACTCGTACATCAGTTTCATGGATGAATGTCCTGTGTATTACCCAAAATTCAACCTTCATCGCTGTATTGACTTTGTTGCTCATTTATCTTCACTGAGAGGGGCAGCGTGAGCGTCAAGTAATGCTGCAAATGGATTTACACTGTAGTAAGCTGACATTTTGTCACAGACAGACACTAAAGGGGTAACCAGTTTGTTAAAAATTGATGCTAAGGGACCTGGCCAAGGGTCAGCACTGTGGGAAAATTGACAATATTGGCCTGTAGGTGACCATATCTCTGTGTCTCTCATTTCTCAGACAGTGCTGACTTGAAATTTTCAAATACCCAGAACAGACAAACCACCAAAGTTACTAACTTCAAACTTTTTGCAAGAGTAGAACTGCACATGGACGTAATGAGAGTTGGATAACTCATCACCTTCTACCTTATAGGCCACCAGCTTATCAACCACCCCTCACACAAGTGACAGCCTTTTGGGATAAATTAAATATGACCATTGGAGATTGATCAGAAACTTAGAGAAAAATAGCTACATTAACCACGTCAGTTTTCTTCATTTGAAGAAAACCATTTCAGCCTACATCATCCTCCATGACTCACACTATGACACAAAATTAAGTTTACTCAGTAGTCTGTGTTTCTATTCATATGAGTATATCCATCTCTGGAGATGTTTCCTGCTTTGCAGTGAGCACTCTGCTGTACCTCCGAATGTCTCCAGGGGGATTTTACATCACGTTTAAAACTCTGAACCACTGGTGTTTGAGATGATTAAGAAGAGAGAGAACAATCGCACCTTTGACACATTCTCTTTTGTCCTTTGCCTTTGTAAAAACAGCCTCTCAGGTTCCTTTTACATTTCTCCTCTCTGCACATTAGCATTATCTGAGGCGAGAGGACACCTGAGAATCAGAGGAGCCAGACTCTGGTCCGGGTGTGATTTAACCCTGATTTCTCATGCCTGGACTTATTTTCACACTCCCATCACAATGCGAGGGCGACCCCGGGTCAAGCATCTGCAGATGCCCTCGGCCGATTAGGAGAGGCGACACTGAGCATGCTCACAGCCCGGCTTTATGGGTCATATCTTTTTCCCCTCAGGCTGTATGAACACATAATAAAGCACATGAAGGCCTCTACACGCAACGTCAACACTAGATGAAGACAGACAGATGTGAATGCATGAAAAGCTCTTACACATTTTCAAATTAGATTAAATAAGATCATATAAGGATGTGCATTAAATAGTGATAAACAACACATCTGACAGTATCTACACCATATGGCTTAACAGCTCATGTTGCAACTGATGTCAATGTATATGCAGTACATGTGTGACAACAGGGAAACACATGGAGCTGTGAGGATGTGTTAAAAAACACATCTGGCATTGTCACGGATACAAATACTCACCCACACATGAGCTGTGAGAGCATAATACACACAGCGCAGTGGGTGTCTGCAGGGAGACTCAGCTGAAAATGCAGAGAGAGCCCAAACATGCCAGACGGGATCAAAATCCACTGCTCTGTGCACTGCTGATGTCACGACCCCCGGTAAGAGAAGCTGGACGGGAAGGGTGGCAGACCTTAGTGTTGGCTCTGCGGGGGATGCCAGGGGAGGTGAGGATCACACACACAAAGCTGACACACACACTCACAGACTTACAGTATGTATGAGGGCGGAATGATCACATGAGATTGACAAACTATGTTATGGCTCTTCCCTCACAATCAAGTCAGTCTTTTTTTTCTCTCTTATAGCTGCTTTAATCAAAATCTTTATATTAACAGTGGTTTAAATCCGTGTTTTTCGGAGTTGTCCACCAGGGGGCACCAGGGAAGCCTCAGGAAGTTGAAGTGAAAATAAAGGCAAATTCTAAATAAAATTAGTTGTAGTAGTAGTAGTAGTAGTAGTATCTTTCTAATTGCCTGCCAGTCAAACCTCATTCGTTACATTATAGGCTGTCATTGCTGACCTAAGGTCTGTAGCCTGTCTAAAACTTAGCTAGCTAACTAGCTTGCTGGCTAGCACCTCCCTAACCAATGCAAACTCATAAAAAAATGCAAAAAAAGGGAAAAGACCTGCTGAGTACAACAATCATAGTATTGTCAGTAGATTATAAAAAAATAACTTGCAAAAAAAGAAAAGGTCCGTAGCTTTAAGTTAATGGTACCTGGGTAAGATAACAGTGTATAATGTGAAAAGTGTTGTTAACATGGACAAATCCACAGGTAATAATCACCTAAACATAATTAACACTTCAGCATCTTAAAGCTAATTGTTTTGGTTTTATGGCCCACAACTTTTTCATTTTCTCATTGTTGATACATGTTTTGTTCTCTATTTCAATTTCTGTTTGTTTGAAATAAATAAATTCTTAAAAAAAGGTCAGTGTTTACAGCTGAAATGCTCTGAAATGCTCTGAAACCCTTAGTGCACCCATGTAGCATTAGCATGTAGGCTAGTTAGTACTTAACGTTCCTTTTTTCTGCCAAAATAAATAAGGACATCCATATCTACTTAATAAGATGAAAATTTGGCAGTGTTGTAAGTTCAGCTTCCATGGCAGAAGTTTGCTTGAACTTTGTGTCCTTGTTGTTCTGCAGCCTGGAACTTTAAAAGCATTTTTAAACCAACACTGGGGATTTTTACAACTGTAGAGAGGGGAATTCCTCTGCAACCTCTTGAACTTCTGAACCTTTTCATAATCGGCCGATAATGTCAAGAATGCTTGCTGTCAACCTTAAAAATAAGGCTATTTTCTCTCACTCTGCAAACATTTTAAAGATGGCATCACCAGTACTGGAAATAAAGAAACTTTTAAAATACATTTTAAATACTAAATACTTTTAAATATATACATTTTAAAAAATCTTTTTTCCTAACCTATGTGCACATGCTTTGATTATTGACAACATTTAGATTAGCAGATGTTTCAAGTGGAATTTACAAAGTAAATTTGTAATCAGTATCAATTATATTTGCAAAACAATGTCTTTTGTCCTGATTTTCATTTAAATTATGACATGTCAAGTCTTCAGGGTTAACTTTAGGTCTATTTCAATTTCGGTGGAGCTTGATAAAACACTCTGCATCAATAATACAGCAATCAACATGTCGTACAAGAACATGAGGCTACATCCTTTTAGCCTTGTCGGTCCAAATGGATTTCAATGATTCTGCATGTAGCTGTCGCACTGCTGAATTATTTAAGGTAGTAATTAGGTGATTGTGGATGTTGCATTTCTCTGGAGATCGAAGTAACAGTCAGATTTTAGGCAGGAAGATCATCAGATCAGCTGTCTATCCGTCCTTTTGTTTGAAAGACAAACCTCCCTCCATCCTCCTCTCTCTGATAACTGTATTTGTTTTGCCAAAATTCAGTCTCACAGCTTAACAAAATGAGCAAAATATAAGCACTTTAATTGAATAGATGAAAAACCTCAGGCGAAAAATACCATTTACAGTGTGCGGGCCTGTGTATTTCACTTCCTGTCGTATCATGTTTGTTTGAGGCAGTGTGTGTACACATTACAAAGTGGCTCACTGTCCCGGAGCTGTTGTGGTATCGCTGTCCCGACGGCATTTGCATTTTTACATCCTGTTATTTCCACCAACACCACATTTTATGAATACAATACGGGTGCATGTCACGGAAAGCAGTGGGTTTTCTGAAGTGTTGCCCTGCTGGTGAACCGGGACGAGATAATGCTCTGTGACCTGGATACAAGGGGAAGGTCCGCCATGTTAGAAAGGGTCACAGTGTCGGCAGCAACACACATGCGTGTTAGCAGAAAGCAGTCGAACGCACATGCAATGCATATATAACACAAATGTGATTGCATGCATATGCACATGCAGCTTTGGCGTGCGTGTCACGGTGGCTGCGTTTCAGATCGTCTCTCAAAGCTTTATGCTGGTGTGCACGTTAACAGTGCAAAGCGGGCAGATGAAGGTTGGATGAGGAACATGTAAACTTGACCTTGTTAATGGTGTTGCTGAGCGGTTGATCTTTGCAGCTTTACACATAACCAGAGTGTGAGTTCACACAGCAGCTGAACCTGTAAACTCCGAGGTCACGGCAAAGTCCAGGATGTTCATGTGGGAAGAAAAGGAAGACTTTTCCCGCGTGACTCCTTTCCCTGTGTCACTGAAGCTACTTTCAACAAGATAAAATAGTTTCTTAATAAGATTCTAACATGGAAATTAAATTATCGGTGAGTTTTGCAGCTCTGAAGCTCACTATGGTCTCTCATTACTGATTACATGCTTAAAACTCAAAGTTGAAGCATTCCGATGCCATATACTGTGATTGCAACATCCCTGGTGACCTCTGTTCCACTTCCTCTTGTCCCTTCTTTCCTCATTTCCTGTCACCTTTCCACGTAAATTTAGGAAATACAAGCAAATATGCCACCTGAAAAAAGTTAAAGTGGTGTGTCACGTCACACAGGCCAATTGTTACATCTGAAAATTGCATCTTTCTAGCTATCTTTAAGTACTGGTAAAATTTACAATTTGGAGGAAATGTGAGCCTTACAGCATTAATGTGAGGTTGCAACTATTGTAGCGCAATGTGTTAAGCTCACTGCTAATAGCTACTGCCACTAAACTTCCCGATTCTACATGTGCAAAAACAAAACAAAAAAACTGTGACATGTTAAAGCTTAAGGCCTTTGAACACTGAGTTAATTTTGCGTATTTTAAAATCCGTAATCTGAAAACAAAACAAAACAAAACAAAAAAAACGTTACACACAGAAACCTTGCACACTGAGTCCAATGCATTTATTTTTCTGTTTGTTGCAAAAATTCGCAGTATGAGACAAGACGGGGTTGTCCAGCAGTGAGGATGATTTTGTGGTTCTGTCACTTCTTGAAAAAAGAAAAAAAAATACTGGGCTCACCCAATTGTAAACACGAAACAAGAGCAAGGAGAGTTTCACCTGCTGATGAAGGAGCTGTGGAATTATCTCAATCGCTTCCAGGTGTATTTCAGGATGTCAGTGGTGCTGCTAGCTATCCTGGAACCACACATAAAAAAAGATCAATAATTTCTGTGAACTGATTGATCCTGAACAGCAGCTGGCAGTATGTTTAAGGTAGGGACACAAGCAGAGACTTTCTCTCATCTCTCTGTCTCTCTCTCTCAAACAACCCTTTAAGCGATTTAGACAGATGCAAAAAAAGGCAGAAAATTGAACTTGTTTGGAAAAGAATAATGACGGACGACAGTTTCGGAGTAAGTGTCAGTGAGTAAAAATGAATGACACTACATGAGGCTGTATTATTTTTTAAACTTACATCAATTTCGGATGAAAAATGGACTTAATGTGCAAAGGCCCTTAGAGTTATAGTTGTTTAAAAGCCCCTTTTATGGAACTGTATTGTACTGGAGATGGTAACGCTGCATGTCAAATTAAAGTTGACATATTCTAATAGAGTGAAGCTTTTTGTTATCAGGTGTACAGCCAATGGCAGGCCGGTTTGAAACATGTGACAACCAACAGATGGACAGACTCCCCCTAAGGTTTGATGGAGGAGAAATGTCCTGCCTTCTTGAGGACAATCACAACCTACAAATAAAACCGGACAAGTCCACCATGAGCTAGTTTGAGCTTTACTGTCTCCTGCCATGCATAGAAAAACACAGTCTCTCTTTTCTTGTCTATCTACCTTTGTAACATCGACCTTTAAGGCTTCCTTCTCCTTTTTCTCACTATCTTAGTCCTTTTATCTTTTTTCCTTCCCTCTGGTCATTTCTGCTGAACTGTGAGGATTGAGAAAAATGTGTCCGAAGGATGTGGAAAAAAGCTCGGGATCATGGGAAGGTGTGATGGCGGGATGTCTGCTGGGACCCCGAGGGATGGAGAAGCATGGCCTAACATAGGGAAAGGAGATTTGAGGTAAGAAAATATATGAAAGCCCTGAAGCAGCAGGAGAAACAGCCAGGATCACCTCTTTCCTTCCACATCTCTCGATTATTAAAGGAGTAACACTTTCGATAATCACTGAGGGTCTCAATGCCCAGTGGCAGCAGTGGCTCAGCTGTTGGGTCCACAGGTGAGGAAATATTTGCTTTCTGCCACATAAGAAGCCACAAACACCACAACCACAGTGGTTGTCTGTCATGTTTCACACTCCACGTGCCACAACTGCACACACAAGCATGTAGCTCCTCACACGTGGCACATAAATGTCTTTTCGATGGGGATCTCTGAGTGCTTCCGCCTTTCTCTGCTCGTAGTCCATTTATCTCACTGTCATTTGATCTGATCGTACCTGTAAGCAGCAGAACCCTGCTTCCTCTTCTCCATCCCTCTCCTCCATCTTCCTTTACGTCACCCTACCCCCCACCCATCACCCCCATCCACCCCCAGAACAGGCCCTGGTGCAACACAGCGCCTGTGTGCAGCGATACTGAGGGAGGTCGTCGTGCGGTCACTGCGCAGAGCCTGGTCGGATTGTGACTCGGAGCTGCAGAATGTGCCATGGTGCATTAGCGCGCTGCCGCCTGGCTGAGCATGAGGTACAGAGAGAGAGGGAGAGAGAGAGATAGAGAGAAAGAGAGAGAGAGAGAGAAAGAGAGAGAGAGGAGGAGGAAAGGATGAGAGATGCAGCAGGAGGAGGAGCCAAAGGATGGAGTAAAAGGTGAAACGATGGGGAAGAAAAAGAGGGAGGAGGATCAGAGTAATGATGAGGTAAGTGAGGGCATCAGCGCATTTACACAAGCAGAGTTCAGGAGCCCCAGTGACACAGGGTCCTTGTGAGGTTGCTCATCAAATATGGAGGCAGATCAAGGCCATGTGTTAACTCTGGCATGTCCTCCACATCTTTACATTCCCTCTGCTCTCATTCTCTTCCCCACATGCTCACATTAAAGCTTCTTAAAAGGCAGCTGAGTTTTAAAAAAGGTTTTTCTTTTCAGGACAAACAATAGAAAAACTATTGTATTTTAAAAGTAAAGTCGGCATACTTTCATGGCGCTTCATCTGACCAAGGTTCCACAGAATTTTTGTAAATGCACAGTGCAGCAGAGGATCCTGACAAAACCGGAGAGTAAGGATGCTTCAGAGACAACCCCGTTTTTTTGGCCTTTGACCTTTTCAGAGGCTTCTTACATTCTCTCATCTCCCTCACTATCTTAAGCCTAAAATAAAGGGATTTGATTTTATGCACATCCAAAAAAAATAAATAAAAATTTAAGAACACAGCTGCCTGCATTTCCATCCCATGTGCTTAGATCTCATAGCCAATTGGTCAGATGCCACTAGTAAAGCAGAAGCTCCTATTGTGCCACCAATAAAGACAGATGGGATGTGATTGGATGATGTCACGGACCAATGGGAGAGCCCACCGCGAGGCTGCTGGGACATGATCTCATTTTCATCCTTGCCCTAAGCAGATTTAGACATCTCTGATCGGCCCGTTGCTAATCTGCTCTGCACCAACTGCATGTGCTGTAGCTAATGCATGCATGCACGCTCGCTGCATGCACACACACACACACACGCACAGGTTTCATTGTATTTTTTGAATGCAATGAGCACTTCAGGGTAGAAAGGAGATTAAGAAGGTAAATCTTTAAATTCAGACATAAACAGTTGCTCTAATCTACATTTCTTGCAAATCGAGCCACAGATGTCATATGACGGAAAGCTTTTGGGGTTTGGGTGCTTTTAGGAAGCACAAATTCTCATACAGATTCAATAGTATGTGGACAATCAAACTAACACACACACACATACACAACTGTGAGAAAAAAAGAGGTCATGTCGGGGGTTGTTGTCCAGGGACTTGTGCTGAAAGTCAAACACGAAAGAGCTCTACAAAGAATGCACCGTACATCCTCCATGACATGTGACCGAGGTCGAAGGAAGCCACTGAGGCCGCAGCGGGGCCGTCCTACTATCAACTCGTATATACTCACGTGCACACACAAGTACTGTATACACACACTCGTGCATACATGCACATACACTTAACTCATATTCACTCTCTTCGTGTGCACGCACATGCATGTGACACTGAAGTAGCTGCGTGGCCTTGTTGTGATAAAGGCGAAGGCTCTGGGGGGTTGCTGCTCACAGCAGAAAGCAAGGGGTCCGTGCCCCGTCCTTGACCCTCCACTGGACCCTGATGGCTTTGAGAGACAGAGAGTGACAGAGAATAAAAGGGGAAGTCACAATACGAAGTGCTAAGTGAAAATATACAGCTGCAGGAGAGATGTAATTGTTTTCCAGCGGCCAAAGTAAGATGATTTTGTTTTTTTTAGATGTAAAGCATGTTTAAGTTGAGGTCAAAGACTGCAAAAAGCAAATAAAATAAGCTAGAATTAAAGAAAGACAGACAGACAGGGAGACAATGGTCAATCGTAGCATTGTGAGTCAATGAATAGTCGTGCTTGAAACCTTAACATCGAGCGTTGTGTGCATAAAGTGCAAATTCTAGCCCTGCAGTAGTTTGCATGTACATGCATATTCCCATCAGTTTAGCCAATTCTAATTTATTTTGTTATAATAAAGGTATTTTTATGAGAGGTATTTTCTCCAGGAAGAAGTTGAGAAAAGGAAGAAATTTTGGCATCCGAACGGCAAATTTCAGCAGTTAAACAACCAGGGTATAGGATTTAGTTGCACGGAGCAGTGAGGTTGCAGATTGCATCCTTTACAGGGAGCAACAGTGTGCGGTTTGACTCTTTTTATAATTTAGAATCTCAAAGAAAACAGTGGGAAAATCTAAATATTACACAAGCTCAAATCTGTGAAGCAGATTAAAATAAATTTGGTGGTTCTCCATCTTTTAGATTTCCTGAACTCTGTCTCTGACTTCTCTAATTATTAATGTACACCTACTATGCACAAACATTGTCCTCCCACACGAGTCCACAGTTCAGTCAGGGGTCAAGTGGTCAATAGCAGTGATCAGAGAGGCCCTCTGCCCGATGAGCCCATCGACCCCTCAGCCCCACAGAGACATGGAGAATATAACTGTACCAATTCCTACAGGGCCTTGCGTGCCGTTGCAGGTCCGGCGTGCAGTGAAACGAACAGGCCATCTGAGGCCTCTGCAGCATTGGCAGGATTGATCTGCTTTACTCAGGGCCAAGTGCGAGTTGACAATCCTAATGCACTGTCAATACGAGCACACCAGGGATGTATGAGGAGAGAACTGTGGACTGCATGGGAGGGTGGAAGTATCCATTACTGTGCGCCTGCAGCCACTCATCTGCCTGTAACTGTCACAAGCTATTACATTGACGCAAACACAACACATGTTAGGGAATAAGCTGTAGAGGAAATGGGCTTTTATTCCCAATTTTATTCAAGAAATGAAGGCTGTATCTATGAAACATGTAAAGTATAGGGCTACTGAATTTCAGATTGCCGTCCTTGCAGCTTTTTCTACATTTTTCTTGTCTGACTTGAGCACTTGCAGACTGTATTCGCTCACTGAGCTATTTTCAATAGAAATACAAGAAAGAAGTTCACCTCTTGTAAACACTTAAAGCTGAAACGCTGTTGTTATTGGAGGTACAGAACCAATAAAAAAGACATGGGCTACTTACCTATGTTTGTTTGTTTGTTTGTTTTTCTTATCAGCTGATGGTCTGTCTTAACAATAAAGTGTATCTATCTTCAATTAACAGTTATAA
>JAQLOL010000016.1:13996262-14010199 GCA_029783665.1 Naso thynnoides | reverse complement strand
ACCGACTGAGCTAGCCGGGCTAATGCTAATACTGGTTAGCTGGCATATTTTAACCATTAAAGGTTCCAGGACTTTCAGAGCTCCTCAGAGAAGTTTTTTTGTGATAAAAATTATCTAAAGGAATAAAAAATAAAAGCACAAAAGGCTTGTGCAACCAATTTTCCGACCCAAAATAACAATAAGAGAGAAAGCTCACCTCCTTGTTGCATGGTGGACGGAAGCACATTTTCCCCCGCTGACAGTGACACAAAGAATGCGAAGGGGATCACCCACAGGCAGATGGTGAAGTATGCCAGCACCTTGATGCCAGACAGGACCAAAAAAAAAACAAAAAAAACAAAACAAAAAACAGATTACAAGACAGGTATGGCAATGAAGAAAAACTACCAAGTACATAAAAAACACAATACACCATAAACCTGAAATGCATTTACCTCTGAGAATGGATAATACTCTTGTGCAAAGTACTGGAAGGCCATATAATGATTCACCACCACCAACACTGAGAGTGAAAAGAAAGACACAGCACTGAAAAAAGTGAAAGATATTCATGTACATGTCACACAATTTTATTCCATTCAAGATTATTTGCCTAACTAACAGCAAAAAGCTGTTTTTTTAAACTTTTATATAAAAAGCAGCAACCATTTTTACTTTGCTTATAAGTTTGTTATTTTCTCCAGGTGATGCTGATATCAACAATGCAAAGTGTCCATGATAAGTACCACAGGAGAGGATGAAGTTTGGGGAGCTCAGCAGTATGTAGGGGAAAGTCCGCAGGAGGCCAAAATACACCAGGTTGGTAAAAAGGCCGACTCCCACCATCAACACTGGGAAGCCTTCAAAAAGGTACAGACCTGCGAGCACACCTGTCGAGAACTGAACACATTCACACAGATACAGATAAAAAAGAAGCTTGACACAGGGAACTTTAATTCCATTCCTCTGCAGGATAATAATAGCAAGATACTCACCATTATCATGTACTTTATTATTCGACTGGTGGCTACTGTATATTCTTCTATTAGTTCTGCCAGGTAGTACAGGCCAGCAGCTGAAGAAGGCAAAAAGATAAGGTGATAAAGACATTTGCTAGAAATCAACAGATATAAAAAACCGGGGGAGGCAGTTTGTTTTTGGTGTCATCGGGCAAAAATCCCATAATAACCTTTCAGCATATTGTAGTTCAGGCGGTCTGACAGAACACTTCACTTCTGCACCTCTCATTGGCTCTGGCTTTAGAGAGAAAATGAAGACCGTGACAGACACTTTTTGGCCCATCACGGCTATTGGCTGCGCTACACTGCACTTCTTAGCAACAGGTGACATCGCTATGACCTGATTGGCTGTTGAAACAAGTGACAGCTTTATGTTCTAAAACTGGCCTCTGGAAACTTAACAAGCTGAGTTGCAGGTGACATCGTCAGTTGGCTTGAGTCGAGGTGAGACGGACCAGTTTACACCGCTGCAACTTTCCCTGCAACTGTTTTGTGTTGTTGTGAATCTTTGGTGTAAGTTGGACTTAAAAGAGAGAGTGAACGAAATAAAATAAGAGCCAGAGCAAAAACAGGGAGGGAAGGGTGCAGCAGAGCTGCTTCCTTTATTAGTTTCATGCTGCAGCTAGCCTGATTTCTAGACGTTGCCTACTCCAGTTTTTAAGGTTCCCAAACATGTTGTCAATTTCAAATTTTGGTCCCAATACTAAAATTATACAATTAAATTATGTGTCAGTATTTTACTTTAAGGAATATTAAAATGCTTTTCTAAAAATCTCCTTGTACCAGACATTTAAGACATTCGACTTCATTGCTTGACAGTTTTCTATTCTTGCTATTAAAGACAAATTTCAGTCAGTACCATATAAGCATTATGTTTCAATACCTCGATCTAGTCAACCGCCAAGTTAAAGTGAAAAAAACAGTTCAAATGACAGCAGTTTAATTGAATTAAGTTAGTAAAACCACGCCACAAAACTGACATGAACTCGCAGTTTCTGGGCCCATGTAATGGCTGGTAAGAGACAGGCAATTGTTCAAACTAGTCAAAGGATGTACGCCAAAGCCTGCGAAGGTGATGGCTCACAGGGAAGAGGCTCATGGGAGAGTCTGAGATTCATCATTCAAAGGCAATCTTCACTTTCAGAAGTTAGAGTCAAAAGAAAAAGAGAGAGAGAGGAATGGGGATGGCAAATTGCTTCGCTCTTCTGAACTCCATATTTGTATGTTAGCGGTTGGACACTTGCACAAGTCTTTGTTCCTCCTTTCAGCTCTGGACAGCTCAACAATATCAATAAAATGAACAAGAAATTGAGCCATTTTCCAAAATCATCACTGCTTGCTGGATTTTTCTGAGGATTCTTATAATAGCATTGCAATAAGAAATATGACACAAAATACACAAACTTCTGGTCAAAATGAGGCAATATTGAACAGAAACAAGTGAACAAACTAAGAATATAACAATGCATGTGATGCCAGTCTTTAGTGTTAACACAGTCTGGTGGCTTATTCTTAATTGTATTTGTTGATTAGAGTCGGGACTCTCAAGTTACAAAGGCTCTTTCACCTATTTTTCATTACATTGCCACACTGTCTCAGTGTGTGAAAGCAGCTTATGAGGCAACTAAAGTGAGAAGGAAATGAATCATACGATTACCACTTTCTAATATCATATCATTTACAAAGAGTTTATAAATCGGTCTTATGTCTCTATTGATAGTTAATAAATAGTTTCCTGAGAATTGTTTTTGTCCACTCTCTTTCTATTTGGTTTGAATTATAAATGATAAGAGTCTCTAACTTGCTGAGAAGCCCAGTGTGCTGTATCTCTGTTGGTTATAAAGACACTCTGTAGTCTTTTCCAGTCAGTCGGAGAGGTTTTTGCTATGTGCTTATGAAATACTGCAGCTAAAAAGACAATGCAAACATCATGTGATGAAGGAGACACAATATAAACAACCTAGTCTAGCCTAGCCAACAAAAAGTGCTCAGAGAAATGACCTAAATAGCATGAGTAAATGTGTTATTAAACATTAATAACACCACAGGAGCCAACTTATTAGCCATAATAAATTTAGTTTATGTTCCTGCAGGAGAACACAAGAAAAACAGAACAAAACAAATACATAAATTTAGAGTCTTTTCTTGTTTCTACTGCAGGCATGCTAATGCACCAAAATGATTAAAGGCCAGAAAAAGACCAAACAAAAATGACGGAGTGTGTGCGACTTGATGTGACAGCTAGCAGCCACACCTGACAGCTGCGGCAGGTGTTACGTGGCCAGGTTTCTAACTGGCGACGTGGACAGACAGGCTCTTCTACAAGTTCCCTTTGAAAGTTTTACAGCAAACGTAACTTAATGTTGGTACTGTGCTTGTGACAGGCACGCGGAGCCAAATAGTGGTTACCCAGCAAGTTAACTACTCCCAACCTGCCGTATTATCTCATGTAAACAAACGAAAATGCCCCCAAGCTATCGTCTGCTAACGTTAGATTTGAAGTAAGATTGGTTTGTTCGTGTTAGCCTACATGCTAACGTCCCTGCTGCAGATTGGACTTTTTGCTGATCTACTGCATGTCAGACCTTAGACCACACTAACAATAAATTATCTGCTGAGGCATCGCCCGATTAATTAGTTCGTACCGATTAACCCTGCTATAATTTAGGTGGCTAAGGAGAGAACGCCACATGCTAGCAAACATTAGCCTAGCAGAACTATCTCCAGTGCCACAGGAAAATTGGTAAGGAATAAGAAAATCCCTAAATCTAGCCGTAATGCGTTATTGTCGTTTTGTTTAGTGCTATTAAACCATGAAAATATGAAAGGTTGTCATTTTGTAAAGCAAAAAACATGACATCTTGTCTTCGTTGCCCGTAACTTCCTGTGCTGCAAA
Source organism: Naso thynnoides (assembly GCA_029783665.1). NCBI lineage: Eukaryota > Metazoa > Chordata > Actinopteri > Acanthuriformes > Acanthuridae > Naso > Naso thynnoides. The sequence continues at coordinate 14,006,305 of JAQLOL010000016.1, read as the reverse complement.
GCTAGCTAGCTACCCAAGCAGCAGATAGCCATTAATAATTCAATGAACAGCACTTATAACGCATTAAATTTTTAGGCAGGGTTACTGGTTAAATGTGCATTTTATTATCAATACAACGGTCAGTGATAACATGGTCGCCGGTCATGGCAAAACTTTATCTATGAATGTTTAATGGTGCAACTTCACCTGCTGACTTGCTCCGCTAGCATTAGCAAGCTAATAGTAGCCTGTACGTCAGCACTTGCAGAGCTGTCAGCATGAACTCACCTATAGCGAGAGTGACGAAGGATATCTGGATGACCAACGACAGCCAGCTCAGTAAATAAATAAACCACATCTCTCTGCATGTGAAACAACACACAAAAATATGAAAATAATACAAAAGACAGCTAGCTGACTGCTAACTAGCCCTGGTGCACCGGTCAAAGTTCCTCCCCCTGTGTTTTCAGTGCAAGCTGAGGAGAGCAGTGAAGAAGGAGCTCTTGTGAAGGAAAGACACCTGTGCTTTGCTTATAGCGCCGCCGCTGGTTGGAAGAGTCCTGCATGCTGAAACTTAGATTTATTTTAAGTACCGGAGAACAAAAAACAAACAAACAAAAAAGACAATTAAAATATCTCATGAGCATTTTTTAATTGCCCCTGTCCGTCTAGGGGTTTACAGCACTTTTATTCCAAACGCATTCAATTTTCTCCCTCATTCATGCACTGTTTGGGAATAACTAGTTACATGTAACCAAATTACGTAATTTAATTACCAAAAAAAAAGTAACTGCATTGAGTTACAGTTAAATTTTTTTGTAGGCCTAAATAAATAAATAAGTCCTACAGTTACTCACCTAAATGTAAATGATTACAAAGTGAGTTATTCCCTGATATTTTCTGTAAAAAGATGAGGCTTTATGTTGAATAGCATCCATTTTGTTGCTTTGCATGTTTTGATGTGCACAGTGTCTTCCTCTGCCATTTCCCGTCAAGGCTGTTTAACAAAGTTTGATGCTGTTCTGATGCTTTTGATTGTTTCTCTTGTTTGAATTTGCAGCACCCCACGTCTGTCATTAACACTGTCTGGTTTAAACATTTAAAATGATTAACAATTAAAACATTCTTGAGAAATTTAGAAAAGTAATCAAAAAGTAATCAAATGTGATAAGTTACATCGCTTTTACAAAGTGATTGAAATAATTACATTACATTATTCTATTTTAAATAGGGTACCTCGTAATCTGTAACCTATTACATTCCCAAAGTTACTTTCTCATCACACACATTTAACCAAAGCAGCAAGATCACTGATGCAAAAAAACAAGGATGTATAACCTTTTTTGAGCTTCCACAATGCTTATAAAATGAAAATGTTATTAATAACTTCAATTATTTCTTTTAAGACTCTTGTGATTTAATGGTGCATTACACATAAATTTGCCAAATGTCCGTTTTTATTTCCAAATGAAGCTGCTTTTTTTTCTAAGCCTATAATATGGCTGAATTTTCTGGAAAAGTTAACTAAGAAAATAAATTGCAGGGCCATTATTTTAAAGAGCAAAGTTGACACCCATTTCCCAAAAGCCTTGCTTCTGCAGTATTTTATTTGGGTGTTTATAATTAAATGTCTGATATTGCTGTCATAGCCAAAGTTCATTCAGAGCATAGCTGTCTTTTATTTACTCCAGCGTGCATGCATGGAGGTCAAGTAAAGTTGTTTAAAAAAGGGAAAGCATGAAATCTAACATTATCGTTTCTTGTGAGCATACGCTTTCTATGTGTATCAGTATCCTTGAATGAGGATTATCAGCTTTAAAGCCTCATCTCTTTCATTATCTGCATGTCTGGCTCTTGCTCTCTCTCTCTCACACACACACACACACACACACACACACACACACACACACACAAACATACTTTTACACTGGCTTTCATGTGCATTGATTCAATAACATAGAGAAGCCAGAATACATTACTGCAACTTAAAAGCCAACACCTTTGAGATCGAGGAGGAAAACAATAAAAAATGTATGCTGCAGAGTGAAAAGTGAAAAGACCTAGACCTCCTGGTAAAAGGAGCTAAATAAAGTAAATATATAATGTGAAACAGTGTGAAGACACTAAAACGGTGTCGGAGTCAAAGGTGAGAGTAATCTCATCCTCTTTTCAAATGCTTTTAACAAAGGCACATGGATAGATGGTGTGGTGTGGCGTGCAGGTGTATGTGTTCGTCCATGCATGCATGTGCACATATACATCATACAGTATCTGTGTGGAGGTGAGAAAACAAAAGGCGACCTGCTGCATTTAAAGATCCTCTCAGGAGGAAGTGACACAGATCACCTGAGGCTCTTATCTCAACAACACCTCTGGGCTGCGGGTGTGAGAGCTTTAATGTGCCTAAATAAATGGCAGCCTCCATCTTTCTGCTGGATTGCGCTTCATGAGACAGACACCTCAGGGGAGAAGTGGGCAGGGGTATTCATATGTGTTTTTTATAGTGCAGGGTATATTCTGTAGCATAAAATATCGTGTAACTTGCACTTAGCTCAGATAAAACCCAGGCACCCAAAAAGAATGCTGATGGACACGAAACACGCCTGAATGAGTTTCATTTCCTTTGACACGCAACAAGTTCTGGCTGTTTGAAGCTGATGTAGGTTAACTGACACTTGGAAAAAAAAGGATTTTCTTTGTTGATTGTTTAACCCTGAATGTTTTATTGTTTTTTGCAATGCACACCTTCTGTCTGTTAGTTTGTGGAGGATAAATTAAACAATAAGAGCTGTTTCCTGACATTATTTGATTCTGATGTGAATACAACTCACGTCTTCGTTAACTTTTTGACAGAGAAAAATCAAATGACATTTTATTGTACAGGATGACAAAAGCAATGCACACACAAAAGGTATAAAAAAGATATTATAAATTCCTTTAAAATAAAAAAGAAGAAGTACTGCAAGTGTAGTTTACTCAAAAAAACTCTTCTTCAATGCATCATCATATAAAACAGCTGTGACACTTAAACTGCAGTGATGTTTAAAAACTGTAACAGCTTTCAGTTGTCTTGGCTGATGATCAGCGCTGATGCTCTGATGCGAGAGTCTCTCTTCTCTCTGTTCTGTTTCAGCCTCCGGAGCACAGGGGCACTGCCACACTCGCCTGCCCAGGGGTCTGCTGCTGCCGCTGGGACACGCTGTTGACCTGATGGAGGGTCTGAAAGAGATGAACATGTAATCAGGTTAGGCACAAATTCAAATAATACGATCTAAAGAACAGCAGTGGGCCCCAAAAAGACTTTAATCAGTTTTATATTTATATTTTAAATAATGATATAATGTATCACGGCAGGAAAAAATATTATATGTAAATGAAATGAGTTAATAGTAATAAAAACAAAAAACCCTAACCATGTATTTGTGTAGAGGAAGGTGCATCCTGGTTGTCTCCCATCGCTCTCCTCCTCCTCTGGAGAACATGCAGGAGCTCTGTTTCTCCAACATATCGGCCGATTCCCCTCCTGGACGGCAGCCTGCGCTTGGGCTGATGCTTTATGTTGTCCTGGATTAAAGATAGTTAAAACACAGCTATTATGCTTTTCCATCTTTTCTGACCTGAAAATGTTGTTACAGTGTCGGATACTCATGTTAAATGATGCCAAAGTGTCACATAATAAGTTACTTGCACCTGGAGTTGAGCCCTGCAGGCTGTTTCGTTTGGCTCTGCACGCTGTGTTTTAGGAGGCTTTTTTACACTCTGTTGTTACACTGACATCAGTGTGTGCTAGACTTCCCTGTATGAGCATGCCTGGGCTTGCCAGCTCTGTGCACACAGCGCTGTTCCTGTCCCTTCCCCAGCTCTGCTCAGACACAGCTTTGCTTTGAACTCTGCTTCATGGATTACTGTCAGCATTTTCTTCGATATGGCTCCAATAAAGCAGGTTTTTCGGGGGGTGACTGAAGGAAAGTTAACTTTGTTTAGCTTTCCTACAGAGGCAAGCAAGAGATGAAAGTCGAGCATTCCTGTTTCTTGGTTAGCAAAAGAAAATTACCTTTGAGTGGATTTATTCATGGCACTTCTTCAACATGAGCACATGAGCTGGATTAACAGCTAAACTGCTGCTAAAGGACGGTGCTGTTCCCATGTTACTTGGTCATGAGACCAAGAGTCAAAAGCTCAAGCTGTTAGTAACATATTATTTATTTCATTTATTAGTTTATTTGTCAGGGACAATACATGCAGGCATTGTTACATCTAATTAAAGTGCAACCGATGCAGTGAACATAGGACTTCTAGCCATAGTGAATTTGCAGTCCTCATCAGTGTCCTACCTAGCAGAGTGCAGAGGTGTGCACGGAGGGGAGAAAGGGGGAGGATGAAGCTACACAGGCCGTTCTGAGAGAATGCAGATATAGAAGGAAGACAGAGGGCCAAGTCACAGTTTTCTGATGAGCTACAGATTTAACGGTTCGATTAGTCCAAAATCAAAATTAAAGACCCGAAAATGAGTATAATATGTCTTCTTTAAAGATGCTTCAAATCACTCAAATTTTTGGCTTTGAGGCACAAATGACAGTTTCTGTAGGTACATTACCAGCATTCCTTGTAACTCGAGGATGGTCGATTTTCTGTTTTCATTCTTTTGATCCTACAAGAAGGAAGACAGGAAATATTTCGGAAATGTGTCTCAGCTGCTTTATAGTAAAGATAAAGAAGTAACAAACAAGTATGAGGGTAACAAACCTTCCATGAATTGTCGTCCTCCTGTGAGCGAAGAAAGATCCAAGTCATCAGTTTATCATTTATGACTTTGTATTTTTTAATATAGAATATAAATTCATCTGGACAAATCATTCAAACTAACAAATGTAAAAAGCATTTCTGAAGAAATTTTTTGCACCTGTAATCTCTTGACAGGCCTGAGGACGATGCCGTTCTTTATCCTCTCCATCATTTCATCCACTGCTTTCGCCTTCATGTTCAACAAGGGTTCTTTGAGAGAAGAAATTGATCAATATTTAAAACTGTTGTAAAGCTTTATTGCAAAGAGCTGAATGTATGATGCCTCTGTCTCTCAGCCTCCTCCAAGCCAACTCTACATCAAATCATGGCCAGAATAGTATTTATTAATCTATTTTACATTTAAATTAGATCAAATATAAGGGATTGTTCATTGTTTTTTGAGCAACCAGAAAGCAAATGTCACATAAATCTCTTGGATGAAAACATTTTTTGTGACATGTTGCCGTTGAATAGAAGTGTAAGACTCACTGTTTTCATCGGTGTTACTGGCTCTTTCTTTCCTCCTGGCTCTCAGGAGATCAAGTGGACTTAAACAGACACACAGAGAGAGAAAGATCACAATGGGCAAACTTTCATATGCTGGGTGATTGATAAGTTTGTGGCCTGAGGTAGAAGCTGATGAGTTATACATTTGTGCCCCAAAGCACAAATGTCTCCCCTCTCCCTCTCCCTTGCTGGCCTGCACTCACATTGCTCCAGTCAAACCACGCCTGAGCATGCTTGAGCTACCTGATCTAAGGAGTGTGACCCATATATTTTCTTGTATTTTTTCATCTTGTTAAAATGTCTTTAAATTGGCATCTCTGTGATCTAAAAGACAGTCATAGATTTTCCCACTGCTCTTTATGTGGACTTTGTATGCTGTTGTCTGCCTGAATTTAAGGTAAATCCTCCACAAACAGTCACAGTGATGTTGGCGTTCCATGCCTGTGCTCGTGCATGTGCATCCATACTGTGCCGAAGCCCACCTCTTCCAACCTGTGCCAGGGCTGACATAGCGTGCCATGCTTGGGCACGGTGTGGAGCGCTCACACTAGTCAAACAAACTGGACTCTGGACTTTTAGTAGCGCTGCTCTCGTCTAAACGTGGCCCAAGTGTGTGAATGTAGGAGAGACTTATGTTGAAACTGACTTCTACCTTGAATATTGAACTTATCATCACCCCTCATACTTGATGAATGACAATGTGAAACTAACACTGTCCAACCAATTCCTCTCTTGTTTTAATGGTAGAGGAAGTACATACTTGGTGACAGTGCCAGGAGGCGGCTGAGGTGGTGGCGGAGGAGGAGGAGGTGGTGGTGGTGGTGGTGGAGGTGGAGCAGGAGTGGATTGTGCCTCTGGTTCATCAGTTTTTTCCTCCTTGTTCAATTTATCTTGCAGTTGTTTTACTTAAGAGGAAATATTAAAACATTATCTCTGATTATCAGTATCAGACATAAACTGAGAATTCCCAAATCCCCATTAAATCTGTATGCTGAGAAATATTCCCCCACTAACAGCTACCTTCCTCCTGGAGCTGTGTGACGGTGCCCTTCGCCTCGGACAGCTGAGTTTCTAAGGCGTTCTTCTCCTCCTCGCTCTTCTCCAGCTGCTCTTTCAGGTTCTGCAGCTCAGAGGGGGTGCTGCTCTCCTCCACAGGGCTCTGACTCTGTTTTACCTGCACACAGGAACAAGGGACACGTAAACAGATCTGAGAGGATACACATGAAGCTCTCTTGCATTATATCCACACACCTGGTCCTGATAATTGCGATGGATATCACACAAAACTGTGCTGATGGTGGAGATTTGCTCCAGCGCCTTCTGCAGCTGCAGGCCGGGGTCTGAGCTCTGCATCAGCATCATGCTCTTATTTTGGACCTCCTTCTGCTGTTCCATCATCTAAAAAGACAAACCGAATTTGGCTTCACCTTCTGGCATCTTAAACACATCTTTATGATTATCTGCCTCTGTGATAATGGAAAAGAAAATACATCAGTGACAATGAGCCACAATTGAGAGGAAGAATAAAGTGAGATCTGAATGGCTGGTTGTTAATTTTCTCCCCCGGGAGGTCGTCACAAAGCAGAGAAAATGTTTCCAAACGAGTGTTTGACTGAACAACGACCCAGAAGCCTTGTAGAATTACTCACCAGCTTCATTGATGAATAGTAACAATGCAAACAGGATGATTAAGCTGTGAGACAAAGCATCGTTTTTCCATCATTATGATAAGTGGCTTGTGTGGAAAAATGGAACATGTCAAGCTTGCCTTGAAACTCTGGAAAACATGAATCCATCTTGGTGACAAATAAACACACCATCTAATATTTAGGGGCTAGAGCTCATAAATGTTCAGACTGCTATAAACAAACCTTTTGTTCTTTGGCATGAATTTGGGTGATTTTTAGCATCATATATGCGGGCAAAATGTGGGTATAGATCTGTTAGGATAATTTCATTCATGTTAAAATTATTTTCAGGTATTTTCTTGTCCTCTTTTTTAATGAAAGGTACTTTAACAGAAAGGAAAGAGCAAGACAAGAATGAACAGTGAATGAAATGACAAAAGGAAAAGAAATGACAGAGGAGCTGAAATGACAGGGAATCACACAGGAAGATAGGGAAAAGAGGAATGAAAGGAAAAACCTGGAAACAAAGGCAGACAAAGCAAAACAAAACAAAACGGCAAAAGAAGTGAAATGACAGAATGGGCTGTGAAAAGAAAAGAAAGGGAAAGAAATAAAGAATGGAGAGAGAGGAAAGGGAATTATATGAAAGGAAAGGGGTGGTATGGAAAAAGAAATTAACAGAAAGGAAAAAAGAAAGAATGGACAGAAAGAAAGAAAGAAAGAAAATGAAAGGAAAGGAAAAGAAAGAAGAGAAAGGAAAGAACTGAAGGAAAGAAAAGGAAACTATATGAAAGGAAGAGAATGACATGAAAATGTAAAGGAAAGAAAAGAATGTAAGGAAAAAAGAAAAAGAGTGGAAATGAAAGGAGAAGGTTTCATATTAAGGGAAAGTAAAAAATGTAAGGAAAGAGCAGAAAGGAAGGGAAAGAATGGTAGGAAAGAAAAGGAAAAGAAAGAAGAAAAAGTAAAGAATGGTAGGAAAGGAAAGGAAAGGAAATCCCTAATGCTAAGAAAGGAAAGGAAGGAAGGGAAGGAGTTTGTTAGTAAACAAACTTGAACAGGCAGCACCTTCACACTCTCCCTGCAGGAGAGTTTGATCTGAAACTGAGCTTTGAACAAACCTTTTACTCTTTTGCATGAATCGTGTTACGTTTAACAGTATACAAGCAGACAAAATGTGGGTATCGATCCGTTATATGGATAACTACTGACACACAAAGGCAAACTATGTTGATCCTCCATGCACATAGGAAGCACATGCAACCACAAAGAAGCACTAACGCACAAACACATAATCTACAAGCACATCTGTGCAGCTTGAGACCGCTAAAAGAACAAGGCATTTAAAACAGATGGTCAAGTATTAAATGTAAGTGATGCACTCGATAATACAAAAACCAATATGATTTTAATTAAGTGTTTCATTGACGGAAATAGAGGTTTTGTTTTACTTCAGCTCCCAAAAATATTGGAATCTACATTAAAAATGTGTAAAAATGGGTAGTTTGTAATTAAATCCAAGTAATAAAGTCACGATCTTGGTGTACTTCTCTATACTGTAGTCATAAACTGTCTCTATAACCGATTACGGACACTATGTGAGAGCAGAAGCGCAATCAGAGAACAGGAAGTGTGACAACAAACGGTTTTCATTTCTGCGTTTTCTCCGTGACGACAGGCCGAAGCAGCGGGCTCGGTCGGCTCTGTATCAGCGCATGCAGCACGAGTCTCGGCGCTGCAAATTACACCGCTCTAATCTCTGCGCTCCCTTAAGCAGAGAGCAATTTTCACACAGCAATTAGCACAATTATTTCATACATACAAACACACAGAGCCAACCGCACACTGCTACACAAAGAGACAAAGACGCACACACAAAAAAACCCGCCAAATTGTTTCCTGTTTGAGGCCCTGCATCATTATACCACCGCGCATCACAGAGGAGAGGTGTGAATGGTTGGTGTTTTCAAAACACATGAAAACAGACAAATAGTAGTGCATACAAGAGGCATTCAGCGCAGGGGGGTCTTTTACCATGAATTGAGAGTAAAGGGGCTGAATTGTGTGAACAGTTGGGGGTCCTTTTCACAGGTAAGGACCCCTGCGAGGCAGCCCATTGTGCGCCTGTCCGGTAAATGGAGGACACCGTGCACAAAGGCGACAATTGCTATATGCTCAGCAAAACATAAAGGTGTCAGGCAAAGACAGGTTGTGCTTAAAGACCACTATTCTCCTTCTGCAGCAGTGATGACCACTAATTATGGGGAGGGGAGGGGCTAAATGGGAAGGGAGGGGGACAGAGAGATGTTTTTTGAAAGAAAAGCCTTCATTATAGGAGCAGCTGGGGCAGCAAAACTGTGTATATGTGTGTATGTGTGGGTGTGTGTGCGTGTTTGGGTATGTGGATTATAAGTGAATTGGTGTTTTTCCCGCATGTGTACAAGTGTGTGTGTCTGCTTTTGTTTTGTGTGTGTGTGTGTGTGAGTGCCTCGCCTCACACAGAGAGCCCAGATTTGACCGAAGTGTCATCGGTGTGAAAACAGAGAATGGAGACCCCTTCTCGTGTCCCGCCACATCAGCCCCAGAACTCTGACAGCGGAAGTCTGGGCATGTGTCCCCTCCCCCGCCCTCCCCCAACCTCCCCCGTCCAAGTGTCCATGCCGAAGCCGCCCGAAGGTCAGCTCCGACACTCCTGCGCCCTTCCCGTGGCACGACCTGTCACCCCTAGTATCTATAGGTGTGAATGCATGACAAAATGTTTTGCGCTGTGCAGAAAAACACATGTGTACGCATTCACATACACACACACACATGCCACGTGCTCACACCTGGTGGGCGAAGACTTCAGCGTGCTGCCGGAGGCCCTGCTCCAGCTCCAGCTTCTGAGACATCTCTGTGAACTCCTCGGTGACAAGCTGGGAGACTGTGCACGCACACACACACACACACACACACACACACACACACACGATTAAATGTCATTTATGATGGCAAGAAGAGTCTCTTGGTCATTTAACACCTTTTCCGGATTAAATAAAGAATTAAGTATGTAGAAAAAAAAATCTGATAAAATATGATAAAAATTTGATTCATTAGTCACTAAAATTATTAGTATTTTTGTTATTATTTGAATGGAATCAGGAC
>JAQLOL010000016.1:13940817-13963861 GCA_029783665.1 Naso thynnoides | reverse complement strand
ACTTGTTGTTGTGTATAAAAGCTATTCTTTGACTCATTCTTTTAAACCATTAAAACAGTCATTTTGTACTAAAAATATCAGATTTCTTTGGGACAAAAGGCAGAATAGCCTGAGTCATTCGACATTTTAGGTATATTGTCATACTGTCATCCAATTAATGTCCCAAGGTCACGTCGATTCAGTGCTTTTGTGCCACTCTGCAAACCAAAACAGAATTAAAAGTGCAGAGTACTTAAAGGCCTCCACAGAAAGACTTGTAAAGGTGAAATGTCCATTGCTTTGATGTTTTTGCCACACTGGTGGGAAGGACAAAGAAACCAAGGTTTTCAATAAAGCCCAAAAAACCTCCAGTGAATGGAAAGAGCCCAGACATGCAGATGTCAGTCAGGACTACAGATTGTTGTTGCCTGATTATAAAGAGAAACTCATCTTTCCTTTGAATAATCCTCAAAGTAGTTTTCTCAAATAGTTTAGTGACTCATATCCTCACACACAAAGTCTAAAAAACTGTCCTCACATGCATCTGATTTAAGTTTACATGGCTTCAAGACAAAAGGAAAAGAAAAACAAGAACACGTAGGCAAATTACATAGACATATATTTATATGCATATGAATAAAAATACATATACATATTGTACAATATCTTGGCCGAGCATGAAAACAGCTCAGTCAGCCCAGAAACGGAAGTAAGCCTCTTTAAATAAGTGCAAAATGTTAATGAGACAAAGAATTGTAAAGCATTTATAAAGTCTTTTTTTCTGAATCTTCCTTCGCATTTTGTTTTTCCTGTTAAAATCACATGGAGCGGACATGGAGATAACTTGTGCAAAGACCCATTTATATATATTCATATATAAATTTATATATATGTACATAAGAGTTTGTTCATCATAAGTAGTAGCTGGTGCCATTAGCTTGACATTAAGTAACGTTTACTGCTTAAAGAAAAGAAGTTATGGCCTTTACAGGACCTTGGCTGTGCATAAAGAAGAAGTAAACCAAAAGGAACATTTCCACACAATCTCAAAAGGACTTTAACCATCAGAAAAACCCCATGAAGCAGGAGCCAGAGCCGCGACGAGGCCCTGAATGCTTCTGAGATGGTGGCAACCTAAACAAGTGCAAGATGTCACGGATTGCACGCAACAAAAGCAACACTTCCACTCAGCTGGAGTGAGAAGAAACTGCCTGAAAAGAAGAAGTAAAGAAAGCAGAAAAGGTGTAGAGCAGAAACTAAAAACGAAAGGCTTTTCTTAAACTGATGCAAGGCTTCACTGTTGCCTGGAAGAGCAGTGCAACTCACTTCTTTGACTGTCAACTTCAAGCTGAATCGTGCCTCTAGGAGCTGCTCGTCTTGGCTGAGCGTACAATACAGTAACTGCAGATTTACATCACGAAACACCACCGTACAGTGACAGAACACAGAGCCAGTGCTGATCCTGGATGTCGAGGGAAATATGGAGTCTGACGAGATTTCTTTTTGTATCCACTAAACCACAAAATCTGTCCTGTTCCTCTCCTGTCACACAGGCTGACAGCTGAAAATAAGCTCGATTTGGAGAGATTTTTGCAGCAGTTTTTAGAGCTTGTTTATATGCGCTAAATCCTGCAAGAAAAAGATATAAAAAGTGGGAACAGAGACTGTGTTTTGCAGGAAAGCAACTTAGCAACAAAGCAACACAGCCCTGCTATGCAAAGAAAAAAAACGAGGGTTGTGAAAGGGAACGCAGGCCTTACAGGAGAAGAAGCCTCCTGACCTCTCAGCTCCATCTCTCTGCTCAATATTTGATGTCACAGCGTGTGAATTATGGATGGTGCTTATAGAAAATAATACAGTGTTCAACAACAGCACACACAGGTGCACCACTGCAAAGAGCCGTGAGTGGGTAACAGGGTTTTTTTTTTTGCAGCGCTGCTGGAGCAACAACAACAACAACAACAACAATCACCTGCTACTAGCCGACGCTACACAGGTGCAAAAAGGCGCGGCGAGCCGACATGCGGAAGTTTTTATAGGCTGAGGTCGCGCTCTCTATGAGAAATACTGCAGTGGGAAACATGCTTGGCTGCCTCAGACCTGGCCAGGCCTTTGCTGGTGAGCAGCTTTTTAAATTGATGTCAGCAAGCATGAGAGGAAGGCAAAATGTATTAAAGCTCACAATGAGATGAAAACCTGGAAATGAATAGATACATGGGGAAATGAGAGGTGAAAATGAGAAGCAGCACACAGGCGGGAGACAGGAGTTATGAAAAGGGCGCGATAGCTCGTCTGACACGCACAAATTGAGGGCAATCTGTTGCGAATTGCAGGTTTTCAGGTGACTTTGGGTTTTCTTTGGAGAACAAGGAAACATGGACAAATGGCATCAAACGGACGGAGAGGAAAAACACTCCGGCTGATCCTTTTTCTTTCCCCTTTCAGCCTGTCCTGCAAGAATATAACATATTCCATCAAAAACTTTCCAAATGTGTGTCTCAAAGTGGGCTATTTTAACATCGTAGAGTCTATTAAGGTTCAAATCAATCAATTAAAAAGTAGCAGAAAGAATTGACTTGAGGGTTTTTTCTGGGTTTAATTCTAAATAATACTTTTCTAAGCATAAATGGACTCCTACTAAAGCTGGGAAAGCTGGGAGGTTTCTCAGTTTTTTCTCAATAAAGAATTATATTTAAAAGCAGAAAAGGGGGGCGAGGCAAGAGGAGGTGTAAAAAACCTACTAACATAAAGTGCTTCAATGAGGGGCAAACAAGAAATCTTTTCACTAAAAACAAGCCAAGGTAAAGTCTAACAGGAGCTAAGCCAAAAGTCAAATGAAAAAGGGGAAACATAAATAGCAATTTAAATTTAAAAAAAAAGTTAAAAAGACATATTTTTAACCAATCATGTGCACAGGACTAAAAAAAGAAAAAGAAAAAACATGAAGATTTCCTGCAATGATGGATATGACCTTATGAAGCAGAACTTCTGATAGTTATGATGCAAACCAAAAGAATGAGCGACTTAAAAAAAAAAGAAAAATTAAAGTTTGGAGGTAAAATATCAGCAGATCCTACGGGTGCAAGCTAACGATCGACTCCTCTGCCAGTTATTTTCTCAACTGATTATTCGTTCAGTGAGAAAATGTCACGGTGATGTCTTTTCAATTTAAATTAATACATGACAAATGAAATCAGCAAACTGTCACATTTAAGAGGCTGTAAAATGGACTTTGTTTTGTATTTTGCTTTAAAGGTGCACTACATAAGTTTTTCAGCAACAATTTTGCTCATGTAAGTTGTGTTTCCATTAAAGTAATTTTAACGCCCTTTTGAAGTATGGAATTAGAAATGGCTAATGGAAATGAAAAGGAGTCCTAAATGTCATTAAAAAAAGTCTTTACGCTTGCTTTTTTGCTGCTGTCGCTTTTGTTTTTTGTCGAAAAACAGTTAATGCGCAAAAAAACTGGAAAGAGCTGTGTCATTATGTAGTGAGTATTTATTAGCTGTTTCCGCTCCCCCACAATATAAGTAGTAGAAGAAGCTGTTTCTGCCGTCTTTCTGGATATTCATCCAACGCACAAAACAACATTTAACATGGCAGCTTATAGCTGATAATAAGAAAAATTACATTTTGACAAACTGAAACCAAATCCTGAAAAACTCTCTCCAGTTTTATCTTGTTGACACCGATGTGCCTCCTTTTGTTTCCTGTCACCTCTACTTCTTCTACTCTGTTTCTTACAACCATGTGTAACGTTGCCTATACCGCCACCTTCTGACTTAAATACAGTTTGCAGCCTAGTTTATTCGCTCCAAACCAGTTGATAGAAATGCTTATAATAATATTTTCCTTTATGTTTGATTTCAAAAAGTTCATTTAAAATTTGCTTAACAATTAATGGAAACACGTCATTAGACTAAATGAGCATTTCTGCTTATTTGCATTTGTAAGTGTTATTACAACTTACAAATGCAAAATGGATTTAAAGTACATGTTAGCTCTTGCAAACTATTTCTTGTATCAAGAGCTCTGTCTTGTTTGTTTATAGGCCTGATAAAAAAGTTACATAGTGCACATTTAATCCACAATAATGTCCAATGAATCAATAGGTCGTTGCAAATTTAGTCCCAAACACTCTGAGAAATAAAATGCAAAGCAGGAAGTCTCTGGATCTCCGGATTGTGACCAGGACAACACTAAAAATGAGGTTCTGTAAATAAAAACTTGATCTCTCATGTGTCAAAACTATCTCATGGCATCTTTTTAAACTGTTTGCTCAACGGGAAACTGTGACATCTGTGCATTAAAGATTGAAAAGTTAATCTGGGTTCAAAGGTCACGTTTCTGTTTGACCTTGACTTGCTTCAGTGTGGCACCTCCAAAGCTTAATCCATTAATGCTTTGGCAGAGTCTCACCAGCTTTCTCACAACACTGTTCTTCTTTCCCCTCATGTTCTTTCATATTCAACTATCGGATCTAGATATGTGATTTCTGCACCGTTTGTCCAGACCTTAGCACATATTATTTCATACACGAACACAACCAAATAAAGAATTTACAAAAACTACCGCTGGACACCAAACAGACTGATATTAAAATGCTACGATTCTTTTTTTTTCTCAGTGTTTCTTCCTTTTTTTGATAGCACATAAACTAAAATCAAACGTGGCCACTTGTACGGGAATATGCACCAAAATGTGTACAAACTGCTTGCTTTGAAATACGGCTCATCTCATTCAGACGCTGATTCAGTCTGAACTATCCATGTCAAGTATTTTTTTTTCCTGAACAGTAAATGAAGGCCCGTATAGAGAGAAAAAAGCACACACACACAAACTCACTGGACAAAAAGAGTGAAGAGTCACTTAAAACCACTGCGAAGAGAGTGGAGATAAAAACATCTGTCTGTCTGTCAGGGTTCACACAACATACACACCGCTTTTTTTTTTTTTTTTTATGTGGGAGAGTCTCGTCACTTCACGTCCTTTTCACCATTTTGTGTCCATGTGGCATCAGTGATGTTGCTGTGGCACAAAATGGTGCTGCAAGGAAAGCGACCTGGCTCCTTTTTCACATTTCTCTTGTTCCAGGTAGCTTTTTCTCCCCTGAACAAAGTGTCAAACAGGTGGCAAGTGGAGCGACTGCAGAGAAAAGCTCTTACAAAGACAAGTCCAAGTCCCCTGGTGTCCGAAAAGAGGGACACATGACTTAAGAAACTGTCTTCTTCCCTCCAAGATCTGCCTCTTTCCTGTCCAGCCGCATGTACGGCTCAAAAGCTGAGGAGCCGCAGCCGTAAGTGGACGTCAGTTCGTGATGAGCGCCCCCCAGCAGTGGCATGGAGAAGCACAGGGAGTGTGGAGGCGGGACGCCCAGCCGCGGTGAGGGCGGGGTGCCGCCCAGCGAGGGCAGCGACAGCCCGAAAGTCCCCCCTGGTAAGGAGCTGGGAGGGGTGCTGCTGCTGATGCCCGGGGAGGTAGAGGAGCCTCCGCCTGGGCTGCTCAGCAGGGAGCCGCCGTTGTGCGCCGGATGTGGCGGAGGCCCCAGGAGGGAGTTAGGCGGCGGGGCAGGGCCGGACAGGAGGCGGCCCTGCTCCAGGAGGCGCAGGATGTTGCAAGTAGCCAAAGACTCATTGGTGGAGGAGGAACGCTTGTCTGAATCCTTGGTGGTGTCCTTTTTCTGTTTGGTGCGGCGGTTTTGGAACCAAACCTTCACCTGCAACGACAAAAGGAAGACAGATTAATTTTTTTTATTCCAAACACATTTTGGTGCCACCCTTATATTCCGCATCCACACACTTCCATACCAATGTAGATGCCACTGCTCTGAGACAAAGTCGTAATTAAAAATGCATCTTCTCATCATCTTTTAACGCCATCAACTTGAACATGAACATGAATGAAAGTGTCAGCACTGACTTCAGTGGCCTCCATGTTCACTTCAGTATTCTTGTTACTGTTGTTTTGCACATGCAGGTCAGTTCAGGATCGTGAGCAGTTCACACAGGAATGTGATGTGTGCCACATTCAAAAGCCAAACAAAGGAATCTAATTCGGGCACTAAATCTCAATGCAAAGTCAGACTGAAGATGGAAGCCAGGTTCAGATAATTCGGTCTGATATCATTCAAAAATTTGAACCTCCAAATCATGTGGCCACAAAAAGCGGCTTATGTGTGCTGAGGGTATAAACAGTGCTTGCTGGCTGATTTTTTCAACATTATATGATTATAATATGTCAATTTTGTGTTTTTCAGCTTGTTCACTCACCTAAAATATGCTTAAAAGAATCAATAAATGTATATATGGGTCTAATCAATTGGTTAATTGGCTTAAGAACACTTTCTTGTGCTTGGTTACTCATACTTACACACAATGGTCAAGTCATGCGCTGTCCTGCAGGATGTACAATACAACTAAGATTTGCGGTCATCTACTTTTACAGTCAATAACTGTCTTGTTTTGTCAAAGCAAAAACTGAAAATTTAAGGGACAAAAACTATCAAAGGCTTGTTGTCAAGGAGCACTGACTCAAAACAAGAGGAAATCATAGTTTTTGTTGATCTTATTGTCATTAAACAACTAAATCCTTCTGAATTTATTAAAATTTTGGAGTTATTTTGCATGCATGTTGATCCACAAAGCCTCCTGGGCTAAAAGTATTTCACAGCTCATCAGCAATCATCACTGTTTTCTTCTTTTCAAACTTAAAAACACGCAGAGATCCCTGATGCTTGAACTCATCCTAACACAATCCTACATCCTCTTTACATGCCCAAAAGTTAAACCCATGTGCGGCTGACTTCTCTGTGACCTCCGCTTTGACGCACATGTATGCTGTAGCATGTTTTTCGGGTGGTGAGAGCACGCAACACCTTAGCAGCAGACCAGCCATACACGCAGAAATTCGTGCAGCAACAAGCAGAGATGCTGTAATCCCCTGGCAGCAGCCATTGGATCAACGCTGTTGTTTTCCTCTGCACATTTGATCATGCACTTTGCCTCCTCTCACACTTCACGGCTCTAACAGGCTACAAATGCACATATGGGGACGAGCATTGATATCAGAGCTATAGAGCAGAGAGGGAATATTAGCTCAGTCATGCTAGAGACATGGAAGGATAAACCGATAATCATGAATGTGTGCAAAAGCATAGAGTTATGTGAGAAAATGGAGAACAGACAAATCAAATGCATTGAAAATCAAGCTGTTTGCTTTGTTTTTTACACAAGAGGCTAACATATAAAAATTAAATACTCATAATCACTATGGACATCTGCACCATCGACCTCTCTCACGGCAGCAACCTTAAAAGTTTCACCACAGGAGCCCTCACGCCACCCGCAGCACATTGAGAAAAAGCTCGGTGAACTCTGTATGTCCTTGTCGGCCATGTTTAATTGATGGGCCGCGGTGTAGCTTTAATGTATAGCGTGTAGAAAAGTTGGGGTTGGATGGTGATTGGAGGGCACACAGGGGTCACGGGAGATCGCTGCACGGAGAGAAATCACACACATGAAAAATTCAAACGCTGCTGACCGAGTTTCACTACAGAGTCACTACAGTGTGGCAAGCAGGCAGGCGGGTTCAACATGTTGCCAGCGAGGAGGATTTTAATGACGCACAGGTATGTGTTGTTGACTTGGTGAAAAGAAAAATGACAAATCACCCACAAAATGAGATCAGGAAGAAGTTCGGGAATTTTTAAAGTTAGGAAAGTTTGGCATTGTTAAAACTTTGCCTCAGTGATGATTTACTGAGAGAAAAAAATGGTGAATTTCATGCCACATGAAGACATTTTCGCTATTTTTCTGACCTCTTCTTCCATTTAATCCAAGCTGTAGTGGCTCTGTGGGTGTGTGACAATAGCACAAATCATCAAAATCAGGGGTAACAATAAACACAGATACAGAGGCTTTGCTGTGAGGCTTCATCTACAGCACACTGATTTTAAATTTTTCCTTTTTTCGGATCTAAAAAGTTATTGTCGGATTTAGGGGAAAGTACTGTAAGATTATCCATGAAACTGAGGTGTTTTGCTGACTCTTTTACATACTTACAGTAGTGCTGAAACTAATATTTTATTGTATTTTCTCAAAAAAAAAAAAAAGAAAACAGTGAAAATAGTTTAAAACGCCCATCATAAACTCACAAAGTCCAAAGTAACATCTGCAATTGTATTGAATTGTTCCACTTGCACGTCCAAACCCAAACCTGTTTAATTTACAATGTTATCTAAATTTCAAACCTTTATTTATTCTCGTAAACACACTGAGAATACTCTCATTCAGAGTGATTACACAACAGCAGAAAGCAGCAAATGCTCACATTTAGTCGCTGGAACTTGAAGATCTTTTTGGCATATGTGCATCAAAAATGACGTTTATTTTAGAAACATGTCCTGAATTCCTGATTCGCTACATCTAAAAACTAGAATGTTTTGTTGTAATAAAGTGGATAAAAGTGTGGAGAACACAATTAGTTCAAAAGAGCTTCTAGCATGTCCCGTTTTAAGGACAGCAAGCCAAAAAGAGAGTATATAGATGATTGATAAGTTCATGGCCTAACGCGAAGCTGTTGGGTTGCACAGCTCTCGTTACATAGACATCTCTTTTTACCCTTTCAATGATTGTGCAGAAAGTTTGAATTTCATAACTTTTGCGGCGTTTTTGTATCAGGTAGTTGCAAGTCGGCACTGTCTGAGAAAATGGACAAAATCGATCTTCACACAGTCATCTCCCTACAGCAACGCACTTCATCATCATGCTTTAAGAAGAGGCATCCTTCATCTCTGCTGCCTGATCCCTTGAGACAGAGATAGCAAATAATTGCATGAAGGTTGATATCCATTTTTTTATGAACAGAATTGGCTTAAAATATTAAATTACCTAAAACGGAAAAAACAGAAATTCTCTCAAAGAGTTGACCTACACTGGCATGTAACAAGAGCTGCGTAACTCATCTCTGTCCAGTTTAAATCTTAGGCCACGAACTTATCAATCACCATGGTAATTCATGCAAAAAGCATGTTTATCTCTCCTCCTTGTTCCGCTCATCCTCAAGTTTACCCAACACTGCACCGAAAGTTATTTACACACACGACAGACTTTCCAGAGAATTCTGACAATTCCAGTAATCTAATCCCTGACACATGGGGATTGGCGGCAGAAGACTTAAAGGGAAACTCCTGTAATGGCGGATATGTGTAGGCCTGTGAAGGTCTGAGGCTTCATTTCATAAAAAAGTTTCATAAGTGTCTGTTGACTGCACAACAGCCAGATGATGCTCATCTGCGCACACACAGATAAATGACATAAAGTTACAACGCAAACATGGCAGGACTGTGTGAGCGCACACACATCCACAGAGGTCACATGCAACCCGAACACGCGGCAGTCACGCACACACATATTTGGAGCGAGCAAACGTCTCACATGACCCCGTTTAACAGTCAGGCGAGATCCTTGTTGCGGCAAGGGTGTAAAACACAGTTTGGGCTCGATATCACAGAGATTTGAAGGTTTCAGTTTCACACACGGTGGAAGTTACAAGACTTCAAATAGCGTCTTAACTTCCAATAAGCCTCGACTTAACTTCAAAGGCTCATCAAACACAATGTGAGTGAGTCAGTTTCATCTCAGCCTGATGGCACGTTTGGGTTAGACAGGTCTGACAAAGCGCTGACTTCTCAGGAAATCATGAGTCCAGCAGTTCAATATTTATCAGATTATTTCCTGTATCTTTCAACTCTCTCATTGGACTCCCACAGCACACTGACATCACACTGCTCACTGCTTTAAAACTGCTTTTTCTGTCTCTCTCTGCAGGTTCTTGGCCTCACAAAACATTGATTTTTCTGAGGAAGAAGTTTGGACAAAACTTTAAAAACTCAAAGCCTGCGTGTGCACTGATGTGGCTAAAATTTACTGCAGTTCAAAGTGTTCAAAGTTCAGTAAAATCTCATAATTTGTGTCACATTGATGTTTTGTCCCATGTTCTTTTGACCACTGCATAAATGTCTGCACATCGGGTTCTTAATAGCTTTTTAAGAAATGGTCAAAGTGAAAGTGAAGTCTGTGATAAGATAAGCTAACAAGCTATGCCAAGAACCAACAAGTCAATCACAATTAATGCCAACTGATGTAATATTGAGAATCCACTGAGCAGGAAGAGTGACAATCTTTTCCTGCTTATGATCTGAGCAGCCTCACTGCTGGGTTTGTTTTTTTTTAACCAAAAGTGACAAAAAATACACACATTCTTTACTTAAGCAGAAGTACAAATACTTGTGTAAAAAAAGAAAAAATAGTAAAAGTAGGAGTACTGACTTAACTTTTTTCCTCAAGTAAAATTAATAAATACAAATTTGGACATGTACTCAAAGTGTAAAAGTTAAAAGTATCCCCCTGAAGTAAATTACTGTGCAAAACTGACTGGACTTCAGGTCATATTGATGCAAAGACTATTAAACATGAAGGTTCAATCCGTAGGATTTGTCCAAGTTGTTCTTAAATGTGCAAGAAATATTATTGCTGAGTCTCGTTCCCCGAGTGTCAAATAGTGACATTTTAGGTTGGTAAGGTGCCCTGAGCTCAGTCAAAAGGGCAAAATCATTCAAACTAAAGTGACGAGCCTGTTTTGAAAGTGTTAGTAGAAAGCACCGATATATGTGCTCCAAGGTAGGGTGTAAAAGTAACAAAACTGTCAAAAAACAAAACAAAAAAGTGCTTAAGCACAGATACCTGAAAAATCTACTTAAGTACTTCCTACCTTTGGTTTCCACTTGAATTAAACTATTACTTGTCTCTGTCAAGTATTTTTTACTTTTTTTTGAGAGGTCACGTAAGTTTGCTTACTTTCAGCGTCAATGTCTTTAGGGCACTTGACACAGCAATGTAAAATCGCAGGATAAAACAATGTGAAAAGAGTCACTGAAGAAAACCGTGACCTGAATCTGAATCTTTGTGGGGCGTCTAGCATACTTCAGCTCATTGTTTCACTGTTGAGTTGAAATTCAACTGTTTTAGTTCCTTCTCACCACTCTGGTGTGGTTTTTGTCCGCAGCAGACAGCTATTTTTAGTGAGAAACCACTCGACTGGCGAACATACTGACACATTGATGTTTGATCGTTTTCAAATCAGGCTCATTGCTTTGGTTTCAGTGCATTTGGGGGAAAATTATCAGTGATTTTTTTTTTTTGCATTTTTGCACAATTTTCACATCATCAAGACTGATTTTATGCTAAATGGACACTAACACACAGAAGGATGATTCTTTGGCAGATCCATCAGAGCACATCATGCACTAAAGGCGTAACAGGATGAAAAGACGTATCTGCGGCTGTTTTGATGATGCAGAGGTCATTGGGTCAGCTGTACAGTATCACTGCACTGGGGGCGGACTCAACAGGCAACTCGGGGCAAGTAAGAACATAGACACAAATAATGGGATAGGAGAGGATCCCACAGCTCAGAGAGAAATACTGACGCCAGCAAGTCTTACGGTAAAGACCCAAACGAGGCACAGAGGGAGGGATAGTGGACATGGAGATGAGAGGAGATGGAGGGAGGGAACGAGGGACGGAGGGAGGGAGGATCTGATGACAGTGGGATGGGATAAACAGCAGAAATTATCTCTGTGTTGCTGCTTCTCATTCTTCTCAGTCCATGTTTAGTTAAATCACACGCAGCCTTTCTAAGATCTCTCGGTCTTTTACTCATGCGCCACCCTCTGCCAAACATCTACATCCCCTAAAACGCTTTCACTACGGATGAAACTCCCAGCCAATCCCCCGCTTTTATCCCCGTGCTGTGGGCGGGGCTCATACTTCTGCTCACATAGCAGTCCTCCGATCACTGCTGGGAAAAAAACGCTTGCTGGTGTTGTACAGGGATTTTATTAGAGGGGGGAAATGATGAGAAGAGAAGAAAGCAAAGCTGCCTTTAGGTACATCTACACTATTGGATGTAAATCCTTTTTAATGGGATCCAGGGTTCAGAGCCGGGGCAGAGATTACCAAGGGAGATCTGGATCTGGCGTGACCTGCATTTGCCCCAGCCTCGCCCTGTGCGCCCCGCCCCACCGCGCTCTGGTGTGCAGGGGCGAGGCCGGGGCGAGGCCGGGGCATGGGTGGGGCCCGGGTGAGGAGGTTGGGACAGAGAGGAGGGAGGCAAAACCGAGACTGAAGGAAGGATGGGTGTGTTCAAACATGGCAACCAGGACACTTTATGGACCGATATCAGTGTCATTGTGCTTTTGCGCCAATCATTCATTAGATCCATACACAGTCTCTTATTTAGAAGCACGAAAACAGCTGACATTTAAGATTCTGGCATTTTTTTCTATATTTTTTGCGGTTAACCAATTATGTGAAAACACCAAAACCAAGAACATAGAAAGCAGGTCGTGAGACTGTCACAAAAGTTATAGGATTCCGTACACATGCTCGCGAATTGTCCATTTTTTGGGGACAGTAAAGCCCACTTTGGAGAATTTCTGTCTGTTTACAAATTCTACAGATGAACTTTCGTGACAAATTCCCAAAATGCATGATTTTCTTGTCCTTAACAAAATGTGCATTAGTTACAGAAAACCTAACCACAGACGGGACTCAAACCTTGGATTCTCCTGTGAGAGTCCGGAACTTCGTACGCCCGGCATCCAACCAAACCTCCTTCAATTATACGATCATGGTACATTCATTAAAAACATGACATTCATGTCCATTTACACTCATACATTAAATTTTATCACTCGTATTTTTTAACAACTTTTTCTGGCCAACATCAGGGAATCAAATGCTGTTGTTCCCACATCCACGCAGAGACTCCCCACCTAAACATCTTCGAACTAAGTTGTTGAACTCACCTGGCTGACAGAGTTTCAAGCTCACAGAGTGCAGGAATTGGAGGGAGGCTGTGTGTTTTAGATTATGTGGGTGCTCAAACGCAATCAAAGTTGATGACCAGTCTATCTGTTTCTATATATATATTTATATATATATTTATATTTATATATATACACATACCGTATTTATTTATGATTGTATTCTGTGTATCTGTTCTGTGGATGTAGCACAAAACTGTCAATTCACTGTGTTGCACCAGGACGAATAGTTTGGCTAAAATCCCATGAGACTATGTTGGTTAGTCCAGTGGTTCCCAAAGAGGGGGTCGGGACCCCCCAGTGGGGTCACAAGACACAGAGGTGGGGGATCGCAGGATGTCTTCCAAAAAACAAATCATTTTTTAATTACATTTAACCCATTATTGTATAAATTCTAGATGTACTCATTCTTAAAATACTATCAAATAATATTACGGCCGGGCTGTTGCTCTTTCATATTGCACTGATGTTTGTGTAGGCCTAATAGTGCGTGTGCACGGCTGTGAACAACGTGTGAGGTGCCCAGTTTCTGGTACTGTTATTTTAGGGGTTGCAGTCTGAAAAATTTCGGAACCCCGGGTTAGTTTGTCTCTTAATGGTTTTATATATGGTGCTATACATAGTTTCAGTCAGTTTTTAAATAAAAGTTTTAGGAATATCCTATATCTGTTGGGCAATGTAGTTTTTATCAAACATTTCTCAAACAGGAGGAAGTGCATTTTTTGGGGGGACTGTTTTCATCAGCGGATGAATACACATCTGACACTCTAGCAGATCTTTATGGCAACAGCTGCAACCAGAGCGGCAGGCGAACTGGGCTAGAGGTAGAAAGGTTAAGCCAGATCAGGAGCCAGTGTACAGATCAACCGGGCATCCATATGTGTGTTCAATAAATCAGCTAAGCTCTGCCGTGTCCCAACATGCCTCCATGCAGCGTTACAGACAAGCACCGGGAGAAAATTGGAACAAAGATGATACTTGTTTGTTTGGATGTTTTGATTATGAATCGGCCTGGATTGTTCTGGCAATTGCATATTTAGAAGTGTGCTTTTAATCACTTCTCAGCTTTACCGACCTAAGCTACACGATGGAGAGCATTAACGAAACATCTCAGTGATAAAACACATTCTGCTCCCAGGCTGCGTAATGCTCATAATGCAAAGTGAAATGCAGGATTGTGGCCATAAAGTCTTTAAGAAGGACGCTTGGTAACTGTCTTTCACACTTTCCGTGACCCCTCCAGTGCTCCCACTGTGACCCCGTTCAGACCCCTTGATCCCAGGCATGTGATGAGCAGCAGCACACAGTGAAAACTCTTTTCCATGGAGATCGTACCAGGCGGACCGGCGGCCATTGAGCTGCATGTAATGGACCAGTGAAGACTCAACTATATGCAATGTAACGGACCGATGGCAACCAATGTGTGTTCAGCCGTGTGTGACCAACCAGTGGCCGCTTTTATTAGAGAAACTGAAAAGTAACAAGGAGACAAAGATTTACTCAACTGTTAGAGGTTATATTAATGATATTTAATTGGCCTGTTTTCTTAATTCCAGTGCCTCTGCTCTGTGGGTAACAGCTATTTGTGTTTCAATCATCGTCTTTAATCTTCTTTAATCGACACCAACAAGGCAACACGGTGCACAATGGGCTCTTCACTTCTGTCACATTCAAAACTGTCCCTCCTTAACAACAGCACATAGGGACTAATGTTAACTTTTTTTTATTATCAAAAAGGTAATGGTTAAAGTGCTGTCAATGATTATAATTATTGGATTTATCATAAAAATTAAGTCTATAATGATGCTGCAGAATTTTTCCTTAAAAAATATTATTTAAAACAGTACAAGGAAAGCCTATTGAGCAACATAAATTTGTTTTGTACACTCTGTAACAAGATTAGGAACATTATTTGCAATTAAAATGCCTTTCATAATTTTTTTTTTAAAAAAGGCTGCTGCTGTGGTGAATTTAAATTTGGTAATCGATAAACCAGTGACCCCAAAAAACAGGCATGTTGACCTCACTGAAAATGTCTTTGGAAATAAGATAAAAGTTTATTTATTTGTTGTTTAATTTTGTTAGCAAGTGCAGTGCTGAACATATTTGTTGCCATTTATCAGCATTTTAAACACTTTAATTAAACACTTAACAAACAAAATGGAACAACCTGCAAAAAAATAGTAATGTTTAAATTACATGAAAATATTTTTTCAGCTAAAAAAATGTTCAATTGATTTAGGAATTTTTAAACGAATGTTCATGTACCATGAAAAGGTATAAAAGTTACAGGCCACAAGAACTAAAACAGATTTTTCTCTCAAGCTAAACTTGGGCCAAAATAGACGTAAATTTAATATTTCCTGCGTTATTTAACAGTATAATAGCTTAAAGCGTCTAGGCCAGCTTAACACTTTCTTAATATAAAGTGAGACCTTAAGTTACATGTACATGTACTGTCCTTTGTTAGATAATTCAGTTCAGTTGATACCTTAAAAGCAGTTCTGCTTGAAAGACTTTGAAGGAAAATGTTATTTCTGTTTTCTTAATTTTATTCTGTTCTTTTTCATGTTTTTGCTACCAGTGAAAGTGTCGCACTGATCAGTTGTGTTTCATGCTTTTATTGTAAAGGAAAAGTTAGTGATAAGGTCACAGAGAAAATGACCATAGGATTTTTTTTTTCCAATTAAAATGTTTTTCAGTGTTTTTCCATGTTGCTAACATTCTATAGTTTGTTTTAAAGCAGCAACGCAAGGTGGATGAATCTAGAAAATGTGGGAAAATTACACTGTTTTTTGGTGTTTTGTCAACATTTCTTGGGGTTGTGGGTGTAAGTGGACATTTTCAAAAAAGCCACCTTCTGGTTTTTAAAAAATCTCTTCTTTTATCTGAAGGTTTCCAAATTACATCACAGAAACAACCCTTTTTTGACAAAGGTGTTGTTTGTGGGTTATCAACACAGCACTTTTTGGGGCATAACTAGAAATATGTTAATGGTAATGATGTATTTAAATGTCATATCATGTGACAAAGGGACTCCACAGTGGCACCATCCCACCTTCCGACAATTTCCTCTGCTGGAAAAGTTTTCTTAGCAAAAGTAGCAAATTTGACCCCAAAAAGTTGTTTTTTTTTAAAACTCCATGAAGACAGCAGCATCAAAACCACTGGCCGACGCTGCATCTCTCCTCACTCTGATGCCTCGTGAATATCAGCCCGCTTCTGCCCTTCAAGTCAGTCTTGACTCTTCTTTCTGTCTCCATCACCACAACCTTCCTCTCATCTTCTCATTCTGCATCCTTCAAACATGCGCCAATCACCTCCCCTGTCACATTTTACCTGACCCCTACACCTCCGAAATCACCAGCGCCCCCATCCCCTAACCCAGCCAGAGTAAACCTGATCCGGTCCTCCGTCGCTGCCGCACATGTCCAGCCAGGTTCAGCCAGGGGTTAACCCCGTCTTATAGAATCGCTGGTAGATATGGCTGCCTAATCCTCCTTAGTGCAAAAGCACTTGGGACTGTTATGAGGCCCACCTCATTTTCTCCCCCATCATCCCTCCCTCCTGTCCTCCGTCCTTTCACCGCACCAGGTTTAGGTAACAGCCTGTACCTCCTCCTCTCACATGCAGCGATGTTACAGATGAGCTGGAAACATTCGCCAAAACAAACCAGAAGTGACTGAACGTGATCCACGACTTTTCCTGCATGACGACCCGCAGTCACTCGAATCAGCGTTGGGTCTCTGCAACGCAGCCTCACGATGCTCAGCGACGGTTTTACGATTCAGCCGCGTCGTTTTTAATTTCCTTAAACACATGACACTTTTTATAATGATGTTTTAATGACTCTACCTATGACCCTCTTACTCACGCCTGTCATTTACAGAGGAGTCATCCTTCCTCTGTTGCTCTTCTTCATGTGTCTTTTTTTCCCTTTTAAGTTTTATTTTCACATGTATGATTACGTTTAAGAGAATAATGCAATTTATAACTTGGCGGCAGTGGAAAGTAACTGAGTATTTTTACTGCAGTACTTTACATACTGTGAGAACAATTTTTAGATGCTTTTGCTAGATTTCAGGAGGAAATATTGTACATTTCACTCCATACATCACTCAGTCAAAGTCCTTTTTTTAGTTAAGGATGAGTCTATAGAATATGGTGTATTAGAACCAAAATCAGACAAATCATTATTAGCTATTCATTCATTCATTCTGCACAACAAGTACTTTTAGTTTAGATATTCTGAGTATATTGTGCTGAAAATACTTGCAAAGCAAATATTTTTACACTGAGTTACAACTTCTTTTCACATCAGTTATTTTTCAGTGTAAGTTCTTTGGTGAACACATTGCCTGGATTCAGCATTTTCAGCTCCCACGCAGGTAATCTGCCCATTTATTTGCATCACACATTTATCCACTGGATGACACAAAGTGGTTGCATGGACAACCTTTGAGGACGCTGATTGGTCCGGAAACTTGAGGTCAGACCTCAGGCACGCAATGCGTGTGTGTGTGTGTGTGTGTGTGTGTGTGTGTGTGTGTGTGTGTGTGTGTGTGTGTGTGTGTGTGAGAGAGAGAGGGAAAGGCTGCGAATGCAGATCGCACCTTAAAAAGACATTTGAAAACAAAAAGACAACTGATCAGTTGCAGTATAGAGCATCACCCTTACACACACACACACACACACACACACACACACACGCTTCAGGATGACGTCAGCAGAAGTAAAGAGGTCAGAGGTTAAACTGCCATCAGGACTTCTGGACCAATCAAAGGACGGCTGATAAACCAGAGGAACAAAGCTTGTTGCTGTGGTAACGTTATCAATAGTCTCCAGGTTTGGAGGCGTGTCAAACTGTGTGAGGTCTTTGTTTAGCCCAGTGCATGATGGGTGGAAACGGCGTGCCCTGGGTTCAGTCTGCAGGTGGCTGATACAGAGAGGAGGAGGTGTCATGTGACCAAACAGACCTGCTGTGAGTCGGACTAGCTTCTAGAAACTTTCTGCCTCAGTGTGAATCAGTCGTGGAGCAGACAAGCGTCACGGAGGTCACACGCGTGACCTCTCACAGCTCAGCTCGTTTCTTCGTGCTCCTGCTCACTTCATGGCGACTTTCACCTCCTTCCTTCAGACAAAGACACTCGACGCTTCCAGCGACTGTTCTCGCCGTCACGCCTGCGGCTCTTTGGGTTTTGGCTCTCTTCTCATCTTCCTCTTGCTGTTTTGAAATGTTTCCTAAGACGCATTAAACTACTTTAACGGACAGATCCGTGAGTGGGGGTGGGACCATAAGAAGATTTTTAATGTCATTAATGTAGCCAGAATAATTGTGATACACAATTTTATCACAACAATTTTTTTTAAAATCTACATTTTGAAAATGAATCCTAAAATGTTTTGAAAAAATTCTAAATATACATAGATATATATATATTAAGAAAACATTATGAAATTGAAAAAAAAAGATCATGGCAATAAAACTTCCCTTCACCTTATAACACCTTGATAAAAACTGAATAAATAAGGTGATGATTAATTTGTAAAGGTAATAAAAAATACGGATAAATAAAAAATGCTGTTACTCTCTTCTACTCTGCTGTATCAAGTCCAACTTTATAAAGCAGAGCAGCTTGGACTGTTCACTGAATAATGAGGATTACATTTGGTTATTCATAGCAGAAACTTTCATTCAGGATTCTGACGATTATGGGATTCATTCAAATATGCCACAATGAAATTACAGTGTTTTTATCGCAGTTAAAGCTAAAAACGATAATTGTTCCATCCCTGACTGTAAGCTGTGTGTTTCTGCTGCGTGCAAAGCAGATTATCTTCAGGTTCAGACTGAAGATGATCTGAAGAAGCAGCCTGACAAGTTGAAATGTTTGAATCATTGTTTTATTCGAGACACAGAACAAACGTCTGCGCTGACTGAAGCTAAAAATCTGTGATGTTAAACCTGAGTGTTCATTTTCACCGTTTGTGTCCATCAGAAGACAGAAATGCAAAGATCTCCATGTTCTCACGCTCATCTCTGCTGTATGTCTTAACTCCAATAACTCTTGGAATTACTGCTGACGTGACTGAAATCAGCTGCAGGTGTGACGGGACACATGAAGAGCAGGTGATGATGAGGATTCAGCTTCCCGTCGTCTCTCTGCTCATCCTCACACAGGTGCTCTCGTCTCTGAGAATAAAAACTCCTCGTCGTCTGAATGGAGACGAGGAACGTCTTTATCCGAATTCAAGTCGAGTGAAAAGAAAATTCATCTTCATTCAATCCAACATCTGCTGTTTTTCTTCTTCAGTCTGAAGAGTCTGAACGAAAAGATGAAGAATCTATGTGATGCTTTCATCCTTCATCATCGTTTCTTCATCACGTCTTTCCTTCTGCTGTCTCCTCATTTAAAGAGAGGATGAGGAGAGGAGAAGGAGAGAAACGACACTGTGACAGCTGACAGAAGATAAAAAAAGAGTGAAGGAAAGAGAGGTGAATGAGAGGAAAGAAAGAAAGACGAATGAATGAAACAGAGATTACAAGAAAGAAAAAAGTAAAGACAAAGAAACAGATGAGAGAGAAAAGTAGATGAAGAAAAAGACTGAGACACGAAAGAGGATGGAAGAAAAGCAACAGAGGGGAAAAAAGGTATTAGTGTGTGTAAAAGGTAAAATAAAGATGAGGAGGCGGATAAAGGAGGGAAGGTTATGACAGGCGGAGATAGATGAAGAGGAGGAAGAGGAGGCAGACAGTCACATAAAAGATCCTGCTTGTGTTTTTTCAGCAGCTGTTGCAGTGAAACTTTCTCATCACTTGAGTCACGTGTGAATAAAATGTTCTCGAGCTGCTTGAGATCACTGGACGCCACCTTAAAGTGTCACAACACAAACGTTCAGTGTCTGTCTCATTCAGGTCCCGTGGTCAGTTTGGGTTCCTGCTTTTCATTCTGGAATTTCAGCTTCCAAACCTGATCTGAGATCAGTTTCATTCAGTCCACGTTCATCACACACAGAGCACCTTTACGAGAACAAAACGACACGATCAGAGGACTGAAGACAGGAAACATGAATAAAGACTCAGGGGTTGGAGATGAAGCGCAGAGGACGAGGCTGTTTCCTCTCTGCAGCAACATGAAGTCACTCTGCCCTCTGCTGGGGAAACGCTGAACTGCACCAAACCAACCAACCGCGGCACAGGAAGCTGCTGACCTCACAGTGACTGACAGCCCCGCTCAGGTTTGAAGAATTTTTACAAGCCAGAGACAAACGTCATGTGATGAACACAAGTATGTTTAAAGATCTGAATCATCTGTTACAGAAACTTCTGGAACTTTGAAACACATTTTGGATTTTTAATGCAAGAATTCTGCTCACAAATCACTAATTAGTCTTCTCATATCTGCTGGAAGTGAAACGTGACAGCTGCCTGCAGATGTTTACTGGTAGCAAGTCTGCCAGGAAGGAAGGAAAGAAAAATCAATCAACTGTCTAAAGAATTTCAGCGAGATATCGCATGAAATATGTTGAAAATATGTGGTGAAAAATTATTAACATCAGAAATATTATGTATAAGACTGTAAGATGACGCCTCTTATTAAAACACCCTAAGATATATCTGAGTAAAATCAGCAAAATAGTTCAAATGTAATTTGAAAAAATCCGTCTTTTCAGAGGTTAACTTCTTATTTACAAACTCACTGCACAATCTTTACTTCAAGTGTTTGTCGTGTTCCAAATATTTTCTCAGAAGAACGTTTCCAGCTGCTGCTTCTGTGAAAATTAGGTTTTAAAATGTTTGGAACAAGACGTCATGTGTGTCTGTGGCCAGCAGGTGGAGCTGAGACCAAACATTTCACTAAATTAGGACCTCAGACACACACACACACACACACACACACACACACACACAGTGTAACAGAGAGTCCAACAGGAAGCAGGAAATGATGATGGAGGATCATTGATGATTTTCTCTGATCTGTTTAAACTTGTTATGGATCATGTGATCATATGAACTGATTCATGTTTACATGAAACTGTGACATAAACCTCATTCATTCATTTGTTTGTGGATTTGTTTTTGTTTTTTTACTTTTGTTAGAGTAAGAAAACAACATGTGTTTCACTGTGTTCTGACAGAAACTGAAAGAGTTCTCAGCTTCATGCAGTAAAAGTACTGCAGTACTGTCAGACTGATGCAGTAAACGTGTGAACGGACGGGCTTCATATTGAACAGTTTTGTTCCTGATCAATAATCATAAATAAAGTGATTGTTTGGTCAGTGCAGCTTGTTTACTTTGAAAGTGATGGAAGCCATTCTTCCTCCCCTGCAGCCTGAATCCCCTTTAACCAGTTTAACCAGTTTAACCAGTTTGGTCTTCTTGTTACCGTAAAGGTTCTCTCCTTTGTTCTGTGACAGCCGAGAACTTTAATCCGGCCGAACTGGAAACAGGAAATAAATGAAGAAACCTGAGAACACATCGTGTTCCTGAGCATCGCATGTCACTTCCTGTCTGTGGAAACACTGGAGGGGTTTTTTTGACTCAGTGTTTCTGTTTGTTTGTTTGTTTGTAAATTATTTTTGATTGTGATTTGTCATGGTCCAAACAATCAGAGGAACGCCTCTCCTCCAGCTGTAACGAACACAAGAAGGCGAAAATAAAGAATCTGACCGTCTATGAACGAGTAACGACTCAAAACATGACAGGAAACATCGCTCTGTGTTTCTGTGACACTTTACGTGAGATGAATTGTGCTCGGCTCGTGTGTGTGTCACGTTTTCTTCTGCAGGGATGAAAGTCGTGTCAAACTCGAGAGACTGTTGATGCAAAATGCAGAATTTCTTTTTTTTTATTGTGAATTCTTCTGGTTTTTTCTCCTCTGTGTGTGTGTGTGTGTGTGTGTGCGCCTCTCTTCTCCCCAACAATCAGTGAATATTGTCACATATTGATCAGAAGTGAACCTGCAGATTATCATTATTATTATTCTGCAGCAGAGTGAAGCTGCTGGACTTCAGGCAGCAGCAGTGAAAAGCTTCTCCTCAGCCGTCACAAGGTTAATAAGAGAATTAAAACAAACTCTAACGCTGGAGACAGTCCATCATGAGTGAATGTTGTTGACTCTAAAACTGTTCCTGTGAGAGAAGTGAAGTGGTCTCATCAGTCAAAGCAGGTTTAACAAAGAAAACTGCAAAAACAAACGGCTGCTGAGTCAGCGGTCGGTGAGGAGGCGAGCCGATCCTCTGGAGCGAAGAGCTTAACTTCTGCTGATGATGCAGAAACTGTGTGTGAAGGAAAAGTCGTTTGATGATTAACTTTGTGAGGTGTGCAGATGAGTCCCACAGAAGTCTCTGAGCTGACTCTGTCAGTTTTGCTAATGTTGTTTGTTTGTGTTGTTTGTTTTTCACGCGTGAAGAGTTGAGAACATGAAACAAACAACAAGCCGCGGCAGCTTTTCCTTCTTCACATGCAGGAAACGAACAGGAGAGCTCTGATGACAGGCTGACTGAGGAGCTGGAGGAGGTGACGTAGGGCCGTGTGGATGACGTCAGCCCCTCTGTGTCTGGTGAGTTTGTTTGTGAGAAGAGGAGGCTGGTTGGATGTTGGGCGGGGTCTGAGGAGAGAGAGAGCCAGAGAGAGAGAGAGAGAGGGAGAGACCTCCCGCCTCTCCTGCTGCTGCTGCTGCACGAACAAAAGGAGAAAGGGAAGAAAAAGAGGACCGACAGACGAGCAGACAGACACGCAGACAGACAGACAGGCAGACAGACAGACAGAGCGGAGCACAGACGGACAGAGAGCCGAGGAGGATGGGCCGGCGGAGCGGCCGTCGGTAGCGCTCTGTTTTCGGGGACGGAGCTCCAGGATGAGCGTAGCGCTGCAGGACCTCCGGAACACCGTGAGTACACACACACACACACACACACACACACACACACGCCTGTGCATGTACGCGCACAGCCGCGTGACACGCCGCCCACGCGCTGCTGTCTGTCTCCGTTTGCGTGCGCAGCTGCCGGCTGATGCTGCTGATCACCTGTCAATCACTGTGATTGATGGCTACCGACGGGCGGGTCAGACTGATGTGAAGCTGTAACAGCAGACAAGTTTGTGTGCGTGTGTGTGTGTGTGTGTGTGTGTGTGTGTGTGTGTGTGTGTGTGTGTGTGAGAGAAAAAACATTGT
>JAQLOL010000016.1:13926408-13940717 GCA_029783665.1 Naso thynnoides | reverse complement strand
ATGGTCTCTCCATATGTTTGGAAAATTACACCCATCACACACAAACACACGCACACACACACACACTTCACTCTGCCAGAAGCTGATCAAACAAGTCAATTCAATCTGAGAGAGTGATTAAGGGCAAAGGCAAATACGACTTAATTGCTATTATGTTCTTCTGATTATCTAATCAGTTGATTAGATAATCAGGGCCTTGCAGGTTTCTTCCTGACCTTCAACGAGTTGGACAAAAGTTCCTGTTCTCAGGACGACTCGCTCGCTTTAGGTCACTGCAGCGTAAAGAGGAAAGACGAAGCCCAAACATTTTAACTGAAGTCACAAAGCCACTGAGTGTCCATCCATCCGTCTGTCTGCACCCCTTCCTATCTCTTTCTCTATTCTGAGTGTTTGGACAATCCTCGCACTGTGCCGCCGCCTCTCTGCTGCATCTGCATAGCCCCACGTCATGGCCGGCTCCTCGACGCTCCAGACAAGTGGCCAGACACCGTCTGTCTGGATCGTCATGGAGAACAATACGCACAACGAGCACATTCACTGTACGTAGACACATACGCACAACTTGTCATCTTGTCTGCTCTCGCCTCAGCCTGCAGATAGATGCACAATACGAAGTATCAAACTGAGTGTTTTTTGTCTTTTCATGGAAATAAAGTTCAACATTTTTCACTTTTCTCTTCATTTCAGTGGGCCTAACTACATGCAGAGTGAGTTTTTGTGATTGTAATAATGCCAAAACAGTTATACTATCTTCATATCATGTGATGTAAACGCTTATAGAAGTTTTACTGTAAAAAACAACTTCTGCCTCTCTGTCTGCTTTATACACCTTGATAAAAACAAAACAAAACAAAACAAAAAAACACTAACTATGTGAGCAGAACAGTATTAACTCCAAGTGGACTGACCTGTGGCCAGCCATGACCTTTGACCTCACCGCGCCACGGGGCAAAACCACAAGACAGCAACAGGAAGCGTTGTCTAAGTTTTCACAGTCATCACTGAACTGCGCTCGAGGCTGTTTGGTATCAGAGAATTTGTCCGTCTGAAGGAAAAGACAGCAGGCAGAGCATGAGAGCAGGTGTGACGCTGATCTCAGACGACTTGCACACCTGTCGAGAGGCCAGTTGCTTCACATAGAGGCAGGTGGTGGTTTTTGAATAATATCAAGCAAGTAATGCCTTGAGTTTCAAAGCTCACTGTCTTTGCTTGTTGCCAGAATTTGTCTATCCTGAGCCACTTAAAATCAAAGTTTAAACTTGAGCAAATATTAGAATATTTTTCCAAATGTACATCTCTTCACTGAACAGCGGGTAAATTATTCAGACACTGAAACTGACGTATCACTGATGATGAATGCATGGATTTTAACCAAAGTTTACATTGGATAACAGCAACAGCAGCTTCTCCACAATCAAAGTGTAGATCTCAGCTCGAGCTGCTTTACGTAAAACGGTCTACAATAACCTGAGAGCCCAGCGAGCAAACAAAAAGATGTTTTCTGTCATAGATGAGAGAGGAACGAAACAAAAAAAGCAGCTCAAACTCCTCTGAGCCTTTGTGTTCTCATAAAAGTGTCTTGGAAAAATGTAAAAGCTGTCCAACACGCACACAACATGTACATTCAAATACAAACACACATCTAACACACGAGGGTCTGGATAAACTGCAACGAAGGATGGAAATCAGTGAGAGAGGAGAGATTTTTAAACAAACACACACACACACAAGGCCGTAAATGACAGCTGATGCAACTTGCATTTAGTTATTTGTGCTTATTAAGATCACAAATACATTTAAAGAGGAATTTGTCGTGACACACTGGCTCTTTGTTTGCTTTAAATGCACACATTACACAATAAAGTGTAGTTATGCACTCATGCTTTTATTCTCTTCACTTCCTGTGAGGTGGAGTACACATAACAGCTGACTGTTTTCCAGTAGGTTCAGCAGGCAGCTATACTGTGGCTGTGAATTCAGAAAATAAAGACAGAAAAACTTGCCTCCATCCATTATCTTATTTTAAACAGCATGAAAGGACAACAGCTGTGGTGTGTTCACTCAGAAAATCTTGTTTCCTTCTTTGGAAACACAACACATATCCGAATTGAAGATTCTCTAATTAGTGAAGGCTAAACAATATCAACTATGTGACACATTTAACCCCATTTTAACAGCCATTCCCTCCATTACATAAACTAGAAAGTAGAAATGTGCCAAATCAAAATCCAGATTCATTACATCCTCAAGCAGCTGTGGCACAAAAGCAAAACAAATGCAAATATTTCCCCACATCTGTGCATTGTTTAGCCAGCTCCACATTAAAGATTTAACACAACTCCATCACTGAGCTCTCTCCCCCATTTACTGCAGGATTAAACCAGTTTAGCGCAGCCCAGAGACCATTAAATCCATAGCTTATCCATGGACGGGCTGCAAACAACAATAGACTGATACAATGGCAGCGTATATGTCAGCTACACTCAACTCAGGAGGACTGTGGAAGAGCTTAAAGTGACCACACAGCATGGCGTCCTAAAATCTCCTGAAGTCACACTGGCAAACCGCTCGGAACAGGCCGGACACGTCCAAGAATGTGTAGAGCCTTTGTGCAAAGTGAAAAAGTAGCAGGAAATACTTTGACACTTTTTTCAGTCTCTGAACAGGAGGGGACAAAAAAAAAAAAAAAAACAAACTCCAAGCTGTTCAAGGGACAACTCAGAGATAGAAAGTTTAAAAGAAGTTTGAGATTAAAGAAGATATTTTGCTGTTTAAGCTTCCTGTGATTCACACATTTGAGTCAAGAGATAAAAATGATCCACCTCCACCTCATTAAAAAGGACAACGTACCTTCAAAATAAAAGCCCAAACATCCGTGAAACTCCATCTGTGATCACCCATAAGCAAACTGATCCTAAAGATAACTGATATGTTTCAGGCTTTCATGTTTTAGTTCATGGTCCCTGTGTGTTTGGATGGTGTGCATTCCATAAAACACACACACACAAACACACACGGCCCCTCCTGCACTGTTACCCTGTAGCGGGGAGCCACCTGCTGGGATGGAGGGAGAGCTCAGAGCTAGTAACGGAACACTGAGTAACGCGTTACACGTGGGTGATTACTGCAGGCACAAAGGGTTAATGGCTTCCTATCAAAATGCTGCAGCTATTAAGACAAAATAAGTAACAAAAAACAAGACCAGCTACTTTTCTTTGATTTCTTTTGCAGGTTTGAAGTGGATTTCAAGTTAAATTTGGAGAAAAGTTTCTGTTTTCTTTATTTGCAGGTAGAATTACTGAAATATTTGAGTTTGAAGGAGCAAATCAGCGATATTAAAAGCTTAGTACTGAAAATGAACCCAGGTGAGAAGGCCTATAAGCAGGATGGCCCAAAAAAATTAATGCAAATGCTTAATGTTAAAAAAAAAAAGAAAAAAAAGACAATTTGATGTAAATTTTAGTTTGGAAACAAGAAAGGAACAAGAGATGGATCGATTTTCTAACATAGCAGCACAGCCTCGGAGACGTACGAGCTCCACCCAGTTTTACACGCTTTTATTTGGCTGTTTTCTTTTATTTCCTTTTCTTTGTCCTGTTTATCGAGTGCTGCATTGGTTCTAGCCTTTGCTGACTGAGCCTTTGTCCAAACAGAGAGGACATCGTGCGCGATGCAATAAGTGTTTTAGTACAAACAGTGACTCTGTTTGTCCCTTTAAAGAAAAAAAAATCCGTAAAACTTGCGTTCAAATCGCCAGAAAGTCGTATGGAAGTCACGATTTTTTTTTTTTTTTTTTTTTTTTTTTAATTAAGATTTTATGCGTAATCTGAATCCTTCGCGTCGTGGGCTATGAAGACATCAGCTGCTTCCTATTAAAAATGATCATTTTATTTTCAGCCGTTGCTCCAGCTTATTTAAGAAAATTTCAATAATTTCACCGAAATTTTGGGCCTTTTTGCGTTTTGCGTGCGCCCTCGGCAGTGTGTGCGTGCGTGTATGTGTGTGTGTGCGTGTGTCCAATGTCTGCTGCCTCATTGCGTGATCAGTTTGAATACCTGACCAAACTAATTGGAGTTAGGCCATGGGTCAACGACCAAATCCCCAAACATTGTTAAAAAACACTTAACGATCCAAACTCATGGGTGTAATTAGTTTTTGTCCTTCAGTCGCAGATAAAAGACGCCTGTCACGTTTTTAACAGATGATAAGAAAAGTGTCCAGTGGTGCTTAAAGGCAGGGTTTGATCGCTGTATGCGTCTCAAAACAAATGGGCCGTTAATTTATTCGTGAATTAAGCAGGAATCGTGTAAAATCCTGAGACTTTCTGAACAATTTCATGCGAAAATCTCCATGTTGGGCTGCGCAGAGTTTGGGCTCGTGCGGTGAGCAACAACCAAATTTGGAAGAAAAAGACGAAAGTTTCTTTACTATTAAAAATGCGCCTGATTTATTTGGCGGCAAGTGACAAACAGGATGCTTGATTTTGTTTTTACCTAAATAGTCAAAATGTCATTATTTTGTCTAAAACAGTTTACAAGTAGCCCAAATATTTCGATTGTGTGTATTTTATAAACTAAATGTGACTTCCTCAACCAAAGAGGAAGTGGGAGAAAACGTCTAAAAAGCGTCAAAACTTGACTTTTTATATAAATACGAAGCCTACTCCGACTTATTCCGATAAAAAAAATAGGTTTAGATAGATAGATAGATAGATAGATAGATAGATAGATAGATAGATAGATAGATAGATAGAGAATATTTGTTTGAAAGTCTGTTTGAAAGTCTCTCCTCTTAATAGAAATAAAAAAGTGAGGAAAAAACATATAAACCGTTTTTACTTTAATGGGATTGCTTTTAAACCCAACGGCCTTTAATTTGGACATAAAAATCAAATTACTTCCTGGGAAACCCGTGAAAACCTTGAGCGGCGAACTAAAAAACACCAACACACACAGGCGGCTGAAAACCCAGAAAACAGCCCAAACAAACTCGATCAAAAGGACCTTAAACTTTGAGAGCTTCCATCTCCCCTTTTTTGTGATTAGCCTTGAATGGCGCATTTGCTTAAAAATATGCAAACGCCCCAAACAGAAAGAAGATAATAATACCAAGAAGAAAGAAAACTCCACTAATGCCAACTAAAAGCCTTTCGATCGCCCTTAAAAGCTGCTTCAATGGCGCACAGCATTAAGACGTTTCAGAGCAGTGGATTTAATATTTCACGCCATTACGGCGGAGACTTTTATTATTTACATTTTGTTCTCACTTGAAGGTCAGGCAGTTTTCAGACGCTCTCATTCAGCCAATCATCTGTCGCCCTGCGTCTCCTCAGCAGCCGCAGGAAGCTGAGGCCCTCCCATTAACACCCCTAGTGTCAGCACTAATGAGGGACACAGTGGCTGCTCTGTGTTCCCAAATCTACACACACACACACACACACACACACACATTTACACACACACCACCTCTGTGTTTGAGCGCGTTTTTGTGGTCATATATTAGTGTTGGTGGGATCCACAGTCACAGGGGTGATGCGTAAAGTTCCTTCAACAAGTGTTACTAAACAAGAAGTGAATTTAGGCGTGGAAACACGCAGCGGGCTGGATTTCATTTGCGCATTTTGCTCAAATTTAAATAAATAAAGTGAGATTGACGCATACTGCGACTTTAATTTGGTTTTTTTTTTGGTTTGTTTGTTTTGTTTTCTGGATTTTTCCCCGAAATTTCGTGAACACTTGTTTTCACCGTTTGGTACCACATATTGTCTACTCAGTTGTTTACTTGTTTACTCATTGGAAGGTGTGGCGAAACAGTGCGCACATACTCCAACGCTCACATAAGATTTTTTTTTTTGTTAACTTGGATCTGTAGGCTGTAGACCTGCGCACCAATAGCGGGCCAAGTTGGGGACAAGTGTCCGGAGAGTTTTTGGTCGGAAATATAAAACTCCCAAGAGTCCACGTCTCCTGCTTTAAATGCCAACAATGCAGTTTAATGCACACGGTCACAAGTGGGCCTAAATTTTCAAGATTTCCACTTCTCGCAGGAATTTCCTGAGGACAGCACCAATGTGCGTAATACCGCGTATATCATCCTTATGTGTGTTGCCTAAATTCCATGTCATGTAAGATCCATTTTGTGGGAAATTCCGCGCTCTAATGGTTTGTAAAGTCACACCTGCAAACCGCTTATTTTGTCATTTGTAAAGGATTTAAATGTTGGACTGAGACTCTTCAGAAATGTGCTGACTGGCGCAGTATTGCTCCAGAGCTCCTCTAGAAGTGAGGCAGAGAACCCGAGTTGACATAAGAAAACCGAAAATGTGGTCTGCAGTCTCCTATAGCCTGAAGAATATGCGCTGGAAGTGGTGACGCCCATAGTGAACGCAGAGGGGTTGGGCTCTCGCGGCGCTGAAAGGAAGATTTGAATGTAGCGCGCGGGGCTGATGACAGAGTGCCATGAAATGTCTGCAGCGCTCAGAGGAGCCCGGCTGAACCGACCGACCGACCGGACGATCTGCCGCAACTTTCCGGTGCCGTCCATCGCCACGTTGCACGCTGGGAGCAAAGAGGCCTTTGTGTCTGTGTGTCTGCATTTTCAAGTGGACACGTCAGCTGTAATCAAGAGCATGGAGCCACTCACACACATGCAGATTGGTGTCTTCCGAGCGTTGTCAGCCTCACCAGTGCTATGTGTGCATTTCTATACATTTATAAGCACACAGCAGCCTACTGTAGCACCATGTGTGCATTTCAACACAGCGGACAGGCGACAGGAAACTGCGTTTTCACACTTATGATGTTGAATTTTTGTTTCAGGTGTCAGAGTCCTCTTCATGTGCAAGAATAGCCAGCTAGACTTCTTAATTTCATGGCTATAGGCTAGCCTGCATCACAAATTAGCTGTAGTGTTGTGGCCTTGTAGCTCTGGAACGTTTTAAATATAGGCTACATCAGTTTTTATGTAGCCCAGCCTAACTGTGAAGAAAACTACTCATTTCATAAATTAGCCTAGGCTACATAAATAGTTAGGCCTAGGGGCCTTTTTAAATACCTTTACTAGCCAAATTGTGGACATGCAAGGTTACACTTTTAAGGCAAAATACTTGATATTTATGTCAGGCCTTCCCTCGTCATTCTTTAGGGGTAATTCTTCTGTCTGTGTGAGTGTTACCTGAATTAAACAGAGTGCATCTTGTCGGATTTTAGACATTTTGAACCTGGACTTGTCCAGTTTAAAGTCTTTTTGGGCGGAGCAGCTTTGTTCTCGGCCCCTGTGATTGGCTAAGGAGCAAATCAAAGGCCCCAAATGCACCTGTGGCCAATATTATTTCAAATATTAAAGTGAGCCGAAACAAAATTATCCACAAAATTGGCGTTATTGGGAGTACTGAGAGGGAGAAACTTTATGGAAAAACATGCCAACAGTTATGCTAATGCCCAAACTAGCAACAGCTGGCTGGGCTAGCAGCTGTAGAATCTGTCCTTGTTATTATTTACAGACCAGGCTACTGTTTAGGGCATCGGTTTTTGTTTGTTGTTATTGTCTTTTTCCTGTCTTATGTTTACATTTTCCCTCATAGTTTCGCCGAACATAGCAGGCGGCTGGTGACGACATTTCCGCTTACCTGTGTTTCTGACAGGTTCAGCTGCCTGGCGAGCTCCGTGCGCTCGCGGCCCACGACGTACTGGCACCGCTGGAACTCGAGCTCGAGCCTGTAGAGCTGCTCGGCCGTGAAGGAGGTCCGCGTGCGCTTGGGCCGGTCCAGGTCGAGGCCCTTCGGGAGCACGATCTCCCGGATGGTGCCTTTGGCGTCTGTCCGGAAGGAAAAACGCAGTTTTTTTTTTTTAATGTGGCAACAGCAGCAAACGGTTCAAACTTGACACTTTAAAATGAAATCTAAACGGAATTAGGCCCACTTTGTGCAGTTTTAGGCTAAAACAGATAAACATTTTTTTAAAAAGACTGAAGTAAAATAGGCCCTTGGTGCCAAACTGATGCAATATTCATGAGTATGGCCATGGGCTAATGGCTTTATAGAGAGGAAAAAATGGATGGATGCGCGTCTGTGCGTCCGAGTAAAAAAAGCTTCATATGTGTTAACACAAGGGAGTGTTTACAACACGCCTGAAGAAAGGCCCTGATGTCATTTTGTACGCAGTTGTACACAGGTGTGTTGAAAATACAGCAAACAAATAAGGCCAAACACCCTTTTAAAGCGTAGCTGTGCGTAAATTAAAGGCTGAGTGAGTGCTCATAAAAAAGGCAAACTGCGCCCAAATCACAGTCCACATGCCTGATCCATACTCAGTGATTTCATCTAATATTTGTGGAAAGGTTAACGGTTTGTTGATGAGATTTTCCTCATGAATCAATGTTCACTACCCAAAGGCGTAAATCACCCCAGCACTGCCTACTTACACTGACTAATGTCGGTCCACGTGACTGTGGATAACACGGTATGACAGTTTTGCGTGCTTTAAAAAAGGAACACGTCGTGTGTTTTCATTGACTGAAAGTCAAATTAAAATCCTTCAGTTGAAGACATCGCGTCTAACACACATCCGGATCAGAAACAGCGTGGAAAGGAAAACATGCACCTCACTTGGATCCTGCACAGATTTGCTCCAGTTTCTCTACGTCCGAGTTAAAGACGTGGATGAATATGTGCCCTGATATTAAAATGACCGGACTGGTGAGAGTTTAAAAGATGACGTCGCTTTATTTCTCTGCATGACGTTTGTTTCACTCCAAACTATTCAAGAGAGCTTTTTTCTCTCCAATAAGGACGTCTGAACACACCGTGCGTCATTATCTACCCACAACAAAAACAAAAACAACATCATAGCCCAGTGTGTGTGTGTGTGTGTGTGTGTGTGTGTGTGTGTGTGTGTGTGTGTGTGTGAAGGGGCTCAATTTTTGGAAAAAATATTACATTACATACGGTATTTAGCCTGTGTGACGTATTGGCATTTTGTTTTTATTTATGCTTTAATTTTATTTTTATTTTATAGCTGAATGTTATTGTTTTCTTTTTTAGACTACACTATAATTTTCTCAGCTGTTTTACTTCGTTTTGTCTGCATCGAAGATTATTTGCAAAATTTGAACTAATTTAAATTAAAAAAAAAAAAAAAAAAGCTACACTGGCTCTCTCAAAAAGAACTT
This sequence comes from Naso thynnoides, assembly GCA_029783665.1. Taxonomy (NCBI): domain Eukaryota; kingdom Metazoa; phylum Chordata; class Actinopteri; order Acanthuriformes; family Acanthuridae; genus Naso; species Naso thynnoides. Next base: position 13,931,549 of record JAQLOL010000016.1, on the reverse strand, counting down.
ATTCAAATATTAGACAGACATGCTGAATGTAGCGGGTCAGTCAGTCAATCAGTCATCACACCCCGCCCTGAATCCACAAGCCCCGAGGACATTTTGTCTACACTGGTCCCAAAAATATTTTTTTTTTTTTTTTTTAAATCACACATTGTTTTTTCAGTTTTGCTGCAAATGTCTTTAACTTTTAGGACCTTTTGTTCCCCCTAAAATAAAATTCGTGTATTTTTTTTTTATACGAGAATATTTGTTCCTGTTTATCACATTCAACAGCAGCGCGGGCCAGACGTGACCTCCCCTTTGTCCACGGTTTGAAGTCATAAAATATGCAAACAAATAAAATATGAAGCTCCTTAAATTAAAGATGAAACAAAACTGATTGAGCCGAGCATCCATGGTGTCACACATTTCTATAAGAAGGTTACCGGCCACAGCAACCGTGACACAAACAGTGAAGAGCGAGAGAAAAAAATATATAGCTGAATTATTATTGTTATTATAAATATTATTTGTGGTGGCGGTGGTTGTACTTTACGGTATAAGTAAATGCTGTAAACGCCCTTGCATTCACGTTATTTGAAATTTTGCTATTGAAGGGATGAATGGAACATTTGGCGTATTTAAATATCTGCGTAAAGGGGGATGTAGGGCGTCTTTGCTGCAGAATGGATAAAAATAGTTCACGAATCCCAGGAAATTCAGCACTTATTTACATTCTTGTCTGTGTCATTTCAGTCACAGCGTTACTGACATGTCTTCTTATTTGTTTGGTGAGCCTACAGGCCTGAGCTACGTAGCGAAACAAGCCTGAGAGGTCTCCATCTTTACGCACGCACGGTGACTGTGCGTAATGTGTCGCCAGCAGTGAGATCCTGCTGGAAACGCTTCAAACATGCAGGCGTACAGTGGTCGTGCGTTTACACTTCTTCGCGCTGGCCCCAGAGAAAAATGCAAACAGCTGAAAGTGTGCAGGAAACGTTTGTGCGCAGAGGAGAGAGACCAGCGGCCGTGCACAGACCTGCTGACCTCACGGTGACCTCAGCCTCGCTGCAGTAAAGCCGAGCGTAAAGACTGAGCTTCAAAAACAAATCCTCACACTGCAGGCTTCGCTCGCCCGGTGCAGACCGTACAGGAGGCCCGTCCCCACCCAGAACTCGCCTACACCCCGTCCTAAAAGGGCCACTTCCTCCTCTAATGGAGGCACAGCGACGACTGTTTGTTGGCCTGAGAGCTGATGGTTCACATGCTTATAGACAACAGTGCATGTATGAAAGCATTCCTACCAGATCCCATATGAAAAACACAAGGGTGCCATGAGCAGCAGGAAATTTTAATATGAAGAAAAAAAAAAAAAAGCTGCCGTCCTACAGATGACGGAAGGCTCGCGGCCTCGTGCTTAATGAATGTAGCCTCTCTACAAACACACAAACCTAAAATAAGATCACAAACAAATTCTAAAAATTACGAATTCTATTAAAAGTGGTCGACGCTCTTAAGAAGCTGACTGTTTTATTTGTTTGTTTATTTATTTATTTATTTATTTATGTGCCTCAACGTCTATAATTCCTCTCCGCCATTTTTTGTTCTCGCTTTTAAAATTCAAGTTTGCATTTTCCAAGATTAACGAGCTGCTTCGGCACAACACAGGACACCGAACAATTAAAGGTTCAATTTTTAAAAAAAATTAGCTCACAAAAAAAAGAGAAAGAAACAAGAGCAGCAATAATAATATCTGCAGCAGTCGCCCATTACCGTCAATTGGCAGGCCGACATATTGATTCAGTCAATAGTAAACAGTTAAACACCGCTGCAACAATATTCGCACACACACACACACACACACACAAAACAAGCTGCAGTTTAATTTTAGCTTCTTTTTCTTCTTTGTCACGGGAGCCGTGTAGGCTGCTGGCGTTTTGCTCTTGACAATATTTAGATTGAAAATTTACACGCTCACATATAAATATCACCATGCAGGAGAATATTCCACACTGACTCAGACTGATTCCTCACAAAATATATTTGAAATTTAGAATTTTTTCCCCCCCCCGCTGGTGTTGTGGCAGCTTTTAAATTTACGTGCCGAGGAAGGCCGAATAATCACAGGCTGTCCTGGAAGCGAATAACCTTAAATAACCCACATGACGAGGCAGATGTTTACAAGCTTTCTTTCTGTAATTGGAGCATGGTGCCATTTATGTTTCCGGGCAACCATACACAACACATGAACCGAACGATTAATTTTTTCCGTGATTTAGTGAAAAAATATACTAGTTTAAACTGGTATGAAGGCTATGGGCTGTCTGGTTTTAAAATGGGACTTAACAGCTACATCTGTCATGATATAAAGTAAAATGAAATGTATTTTGTTTGAAGAGTGGGACTTCAGGGTGATGTTCCGTTAATTTTGGGGATTTTTTTTTTAATCAGAGGCCTCCTGTGGGAGGGCGTGGACACTCAGAATAACATTGAATCAATTATTATTCTGACGTTCATTAACATAACGTTGGCACACAAAGGCGACCAGTGACTGACAATCAACCTGACACAAATACACACATCGCCTCATGTTGGTTGTTGATGCTGAGCTGCGTGATGTTTTTTGTTTTGTGTTTTTTTGGGGGAGGATTTGCCTCTTTGTTGTTAAAAGCAACACAAACAGCCTGAAGCGTAAATTTCACCTGAACAGTTTTTTGTTTATAAATAATTTTATTTTGTTTTGTTTCCGTTTCTATCCTTTAGACGGAGGCGTGTTTAAAAAAAAAACATTACATGCATAAAAAACATTAAGTATTTGATGTAGCTTATGTCATTGTTTTGATTATTGATTTGATCAATCTGTTGATGTGTTTTTTTTTTTTAAATATGCACAACAAGGTTATCACAGATGGTAAACAATCATTTTCTGGGTGATTTAATTTATATTAAAGTAAGTTTTGTTTTATTTAAAATTACTGTTTGCAGGTGTGGTCTGGTTGACGGAAGTGAAAGTAGCCCATTGTTACCCCAGCAGGGGCTTTTTTTTTTTTTTGTAGTACATCAGGCAGCAGAGGTGTTACAGGCTATTGTTAAGCACTTTGTGTCAAATTAAGGTTCCGTCTCAGACAAAATTTTACCATTACGCCTAAATAATGTTAATAAATTTAATGAGAGAAGCTCCAAGCAATTTCACGCTCTGACTCTTTCTCCACAAGATTTTTCTTTCCTTTTATTATTGAAATTTGTGTGACTGTTAGCCCAACACTGCATGTGTAAAGAGCAAAGTGCCTGGGTGACGCCTATGATTAGGATACTTACTGTTGCGTTTTCTAATTGTGATAATTGGGGGTAAAATTTACTGAAGCCAAAATAGCCTCAATTTCCCTGAACCTCTTGCAGTGTGCTGTCTAGTTTTACACACAGAATAAATTAGTTTGTTCTGTTTTCTTCCACTTACCCCTCACTAATATCCTCCGGCAGTAGTCAGGGTCCACTCCCAAAAGTTTGTCGTGTCCGTCTTCGCTGGAGGACGTCGGTGTGGACGCGGATGTCCCCGGGGTGTCGGTGGAGCTCTGGACCGGGGACCGGCTCCCTATCTCGGCGCGGCACTTTGTCTCCATCCGGTCCGGACACAGCGGGTTGGGTCCACAGCGGTGGTTCCCATCGCCCATAGTCGTGGCCTGATCGAACATCTACAAGTCCCACACTCTTAAGATAATCTCTCCCTGTTTATCGCTGCTGCTCACCCTCTTCTTGCGACTTTCTTCTCCTCTTTGCAAGTGTTCTCCAGAGATGAGGAGAGCATGCCCTCCTCTCCATCCAAAAAATAGTAGATCCAGTTACAAAGGAACCACGCGGTCCTGCGACGGGACCGGGGTGCGCTTCAGGTGCCGCGGCATGACGCGCGGTCCGGAGTCCAAACCAAGGCAAGGGAGGCGGCTGGGGAGGGAAATCTCGGAATCCTGCTCTAACTATAGTAGCCAGTAGTTGCTGAGGAAATGCATGGTGCAGCCTGGAAGGTGCAAGGGGGCAAGCAGGTCTATGGAGGAGCGGGGAGGTGCCACAAACACAAGCACACGCTGCTCACCCACGTAGTAATAAAGTGAGAGGCGGCGTAAAGAGGGGAAAAAAACACACACACACAAAACAACAGCGGTCACAGTTCACTGCGCACAAACCAGGAAAGAAAGTTTCTCCCGGTTTGTCCGAAGCAGCAGCCTGTTACTTCAGCCCGGGTCGGATCGGCTGCGTCTGCGGCTCCTCGACTGACTGTTGGTGGTGGTGAGATGGCCACATAAGGGGGTCGGTGGTCTTCTGCTTTTGGAGAGCTCACAAGGAAAAAAAGATGACTGTGTTGAAGATGACTGTGTTGTCGGGAAGTGGGAAAATGGTCACATGTGCTCACAACTGAAGTCTGCGGCTCTCGTGTCCCTATAATTTGCTTTGCACCTCAAACATCACGTGTGCGCGGGGCGGCTGATACACCCTGCCTACACTAACAGAGCAGAGATGTTGGCGTGTGGATAATATTTGTGGTGACACGGTGCACTTTACAGAGGCAGGAACCCCGCGCGTCATTTCCTGTACACACAGGGTCGCCGCTGATTGGTCCGCCGGCAGGGCACGTTTTGACAAGAGGATGAGCGGCGCTGCAGATCGGGATCAGGCACGGAGACATGAGACGATGGTTGCGTGCGCTATTCCGCTCTGGAAGCAGCCAAATGCGGCTCTGACCGGGCTTCCCCCACCGAAACAACCGACTCTGACATTTTCTGCTCGTTTTACGGCCGAACTCTGAGTTCCGGTCCGGAAAACGGGCGCAAAGACGAACAGTAGCTTTCCATTTGAACCACTGAGGTAAAATTTATATTGGAAAATGTCACGATCTCACTTATTATGAGCATATAATCCCAAATATGACCAAAGGGTGCTTTAAAAAAAGGTTAAAAAAAACCATTATGTTAGCCCGTGTATGCCTATTTGTAGATACAGACCGATATAACCCATCAAGGCCAATATTATGATCATATCAGCGAATGTGATATTATTTAAGGTATTATTTAAGCTTTTAGTAAACACATATCTTGGAGCTAGGCCTCTATTTAAATGTCTTTAATAAATCTACACCTTTTAGGCTTATTTAACCTATATTTCAGTTATTCTGACCT
>JAQLOL010000016.1:13888276-13910117 GCA_029783665.1 Naso thynnoides | reverse complement strand
TCGTATCTTCTCCGACGCATTTGGAGGGGTAGGGTGCAATCTACATATTCGCCACTAGATGTCACTAAATCCTTCACACTGAAACTGTAGGATCTCAGTTCGCAGTTTGCTGGAAGTAAAGCGAAAGTCGCACAAGAGCAGCATAGATGAAGCATAGATGGCATGACTGCAGTGAACTGGTGTGTGTGTCCCAGCCAATGACAGTGCACAGGTGAGGTTGAAAGCACCAGAGCACAGCTACTGGGCGCCATCCAGACCGGAGAGGGTTATGAATGTGGACATAGTGCAAAGAAAGGGAAATACGGCCCTAGTGAGCAAGCGGATAAAACTTGTTCCAGAGAGAGAGAGTGAGTCTTGGTTTGGCTTTCAGCTGTTGGGAGCACTGAAAGAGAGGCTGGGAAGAGCGATGGGAGAGTTGGGCTACTTTTTGATGGACAGGTAGGCGCTAAACACTGGCGGTTAGCTTGTTAGCTTGCTAAATCATCAACTTCTCCATTAAACAAATGTAATGTTTCTATGTAGCTTGCCGTGTAACGTTAGGTAAGCAGTTTAGCAGTACACGTAGTGCACGCTAAGTTACGATACTTCTGGCGCATTGAGCGTTGAGGGGTCCAGTTTGAATGTTGTGTTTACAAAGGGCAACGAACAAATGCTACTGACTCTGTCTTTAAATAATATGTAAGACAACACACAAGCTGCCTCTGAGGCCATGTTTAGCAGGGAGCAGTGCTACTAAAAACAAAAAAAGTCTCCCTTTGCATTTTACCGTAACCAAAAGTTCTGTAGTATGCATGCCAGGCCAGTAGCTGGCGGTGTAAGTTTGTAATGACATACTGTCAGAGCTGTCGAGGTTGTTTACTCCCTGTTGCTGCTAAGCCCTAAGCAGCCACAAATTTAAAAAAATTCACTCATAGATTGACTTCTAAAATTATGTTACGAACACTCAAATTCACCTCAACAGACTGTCATCATATTCAACTTGCTTCAGGTGCACTATGGAGTGTTTAATCAGAGTTTGGTAGCGGCTATTACGTAACGCATTGACTTGTGCTAGCTTTAGCATTAGCTTAACCACTGCTTCCAAAGGCCTTCAGTTTTGACAGTTTACACAGCCGGAAGGAAGGTTGTGGTTTTAAAAGATTGCACTTTGGAACCCAGTTTTAAAAGTTAGCGGTTGCGGGGGTGCCAGCATGGGGTTGTCATGTAGAATAAATGTGGAACCGCAACAAAAGTTTGACGTTTGATGCAAAAACTTGTGCTGTGTCAATGGCCTCCTAGTGGAAGTTGTTGGGGTTGTATGCAGCTGGAAAGGAAGCCTGCAGATATATGCAGAGCTTAAATAAAAAAGGGCTTCCAGCTCTGAATTTTCAGGTGAAAAAAATGTATTGCTCTGTCTTTATTTACAAATAAAAGGAGGGCTGGTGGGGTGTGGCTGAAGAGCCTTCAACGTCATTGACTTTCTTGTGTATTTATTTAAGCTAATCAGTTGCAAAAGTAAAGACAAAACAGGACACACAGATTAAGCAGCTGAATGATAATAATGGACTAATTTCCTCCTGAACTCATGACCAACCCAGTACTGGTCATCTGATTGCTGCCAATCAGCATAATCAAGAGAGAGATACAGAGATCCTTGTTTCCTTGTCTGTTCAGAATATCAGATGCACTCTCTGCTGATGTTTTGTTGTCCGTCTCTCCTGATCTCTTACCCTCTGGTGCTGGTGTGATATCAGTGATCCGGAGGTGTGGACTGGGCACTGGTGCGGGACACACGTCCTTCCCCAGAGCCGGGACCTCGGGCAAGGTGAACACGATTTCATAGCGGTGCTGCGTCTTTAGGAAGCCAACCTGCAACGAGAGAGAGATAAAGTAAAGCAAAGATTTAACAATTAGAGGACAAATAATGGCTGACTTTCTCCCTCCAACCAACTTTGGACTAATCCGACTTTACTTCAGCCAGAGAGGGGTGGGCCCGGAGGAGAATAATGGAGAGAGGGATTACACAGAGGGAAACAGGCTTTGGCTTGGCCTCGCATTGCATCGTCCATTACAGCTCAATAAATAATGGATTATTTTTACGAGCAACATGGATAAGTAATTCTCCTAAGCACTTCACTGTTGGGCTGAGTTTTCCTTGAGGGAGTTCTCTATTTGCAACCAACAGTTGTTGCTCTGGTGATCTTAGTCCCTCTCAGCTCTGCCAGATGGGCAATTTTATCCTAACGAGAAATAAAACTGCACTCTGTGCCGTTTTACAATAATAATAATCTTGCATGAACAGTTTTGTCATTAATTCACGAGATCAGTCTTGCTCAAACATCACTCTCCTAAAGCCAACATGGACGCCCAGAGAAAGGGCACAATATGAAGAGTAAGTAAACTCCTCAAACACTATTTTCGGCTTAAAAATGAGGTTAAGAACTATTTAATAGTTTTTTGGGGTTTATTTAAATGATTCAGGTCTAAATCTTGACATTTGAGTGCAAAGTAACTGACTTACACAAATTCCATTATAGATGTGTTTAGTGACTGCCATCTAGCTGTAAAAACACAGCTACTACAATGGAGTTTTTTGATGCATTGCAGTTGGTTGATCAGGTGAAACGTGACATGTATGGTGCTCGCTTTCGTCACCAACCAAACACTGCTCCCCGCCCCCTACAGAAAACCAACGGCTAATGATTTCTGACATTACTTTTTCCCACACATAACCTAGGAAACAGTACACACACACACTTGCGCACACCAAGAGACACACACACAGGCATAGATTAGTGATAAACGCTAAATCCATGATCAATCTGACTTCCCCAAAACCTAAACCATGTAACTGCAATGTCACATCACTTGAGTGAACTCCACGTTGATGCGACTCAAAGCTCAAGAAAAGCAACTCGTTCAACTTTGTGATATTTTCTAATCAACTGTTACAAGTTTCAAACATGAACTTTCAATCTTCATACTGACTGAAACATGAATGACCACGCGCCAGTTTACAGCCAACATCTATTACTCTCAATAATTCAGCTTCTATTCACAGGAGCAACTTGTTCAGAAAATTAATTAACAGCCATTCTCCCAGCTGATTAAATATTTGATATTTTTTCCATTTTAAACACCACATCAGCTTTTCAAATGGTTCTGTCTGATTTCTATCACTTGATATTGAATATTCTTGTGTTTTGGGACTGCTGGAGAAAATGAACAATTTGAAGACTTTGCCTTTGGTTCTGGAAACCTGCGACTGTATTTGTTGTGTTTACTAACATTTTACAAACTGAATGATTAACTGATCAATCAAAAAACAAAACATAACAATGCATTTACTGCTTATGAAAACAGTCAGCTGCAGCCATAAACAAGATCATCCATCAGGCTGAATATAAAAATTCAGACTGAATTATTGGTGCAAACATAAAGTCTGTCTCAGTTGTCTCTCCTCTTGCTGCTGCATCCAACACAATCCACACATTTTCTCTTCATATTACTTATAAGAAAAAGTTGAAAGTACCTATGAGGCAGGCGAGTGAGAGAAAAAAAGTATCAGGGGAGGAAAGAGGGTAGTGATGTAGAGGTAGCAAAGAGAGAAATTCATGAGAGAAACATCACACAGATGAGTGCGGAAAACCTCACAGAGAAGACAGGTTAAAAAAGAGGATACAACAAAAGGGAGGAGGACACCGCAGGGATGCGCAGGCAAGGGGAGATAAAGCCTGAAGTCCCTCCAGCTAGAGCTGCAAAAGGCAGCTTTAGCCCCACATGACCCCCAGTTAGAGCGATGTGCAGAGCCGAGCCTGCAAACAGCACCGAGCGAGGAAGAGAGGGAACACTGTGGGAGCTGTGCAGAGAGAAACAATAATCATTCTGTGAGCGTATTCCCACGCATGTCCAGAGACTGTGAACTGCCGCTGAAAAATTCATTTTGTTTGAATTTCATGCCGCAGAATATGTGAAATGCATCGATGACGGACACCAAGAAGTGATGTGAAACATCTCAGTTTGTAATAAATTTGAAGCATTTCTGCTTTGGGAGTCTAATAAGATGCTCTTTGTGTTTCACTGTTAGCTGGACAACTCAGTGTTCATGCAGAACAATGGTGTGCTTCTTCCTTGCAGGGAACATCGCACATTTTATGAACTTGTATGTCCAGTCCACTAAGACAGTTCAGTCAGCATTTATTAACATCATTAACACTTGTTTCTGACAGGAAACTGGAGATTCTTACATCAGAGATGTCACTTGGAGGAGAAAGCTGAAATTCTCTCTTTACGGTGAAGGAGATTTGTTAGTCATTTTAAATTCTGGTTCAAAGCTGCTGGCAATGCTAGAATATGAAATTGAGTTTGGTGTGACTCCATGAGAAATCTTAGTGAAGTCATTTCCATTCTTGAAGAGTGCTGCAATGCAGAGTATCTTACTTGATAAACAAACTTTGAGAATTTGGTTAGTTCTGTGTGTTAATGTTTCATTCTTGTTTCTATAAGTGCTCCGTGGGCACAGAGCACTTTAGACCTTCTCCCCTCTTTGAATACTTTTAAAAGGTCTTTCCTTCAGGTCAAATTGGTGTGAAGGACACTTGTCACTGTTTAACATAATCCTTGACCTTGGCGTAATGTCCTTGCTGGTATCGACTGCACGCTTGACTGCTTCCCTTGTGTTGCTTTTAAGGTGCTGTACGTGTTCTAATGTGAAATTGTGTCTTGGCCAGCAAAGTATATATAAATGACAGTGTGCATGTACTGAAAAGGGAAAACAGAGCTAAATGTATTTAAAGGGATACACCAACTTTTCTTCTTTTTGTTATTTGCCTCCCTCCCGAGTTCCATACAAGAAGATAGATACCATGCTTTTGACTGTGTGTGCACCAACAAGGAAGAGATGTGGAGTGCTGGCCCACCGCTAATTAGCTTAGCTCAAATGTTGATATTCAACAGGAAATGCTCGCCTGCCTCGGCCTAAAGTCATCAGATAAACTATCAAACAACTCTAAATGGTTATGTAACATACATAAAGGCCCCCTGTGCCTGAAGAGAGGATCCCTGGAGCACATCTTAAACTGTTGCCCGAAAGCCCTGGGAGAGGGCCGATACAGTTGGCACCATGATCAGGTGCTGAAGGTGATCGCAGAGGCCATCAGCACAGGGATCTCTCTAAGCAGACAGCAACAACCAGCGAGGCATACCATCACATTCGTCAGAGCCGGAGAGAAGCCACACCACCACCCAAGTACATCAGGGGGGCTCCTCTAAACTGCAAGGGACTGGCAGCTGAAGGTGGACCTGGAGAGACAAAATTCCCAGATACCATCACAGCAACCACACTGAGGCCGGACATTGTGCTGGTGTCTGAGCTATCAAGGCAGGTGGTGCTGCTGGAATTGACTGTTCCCTGGGAGGACCGCATGGAGGAGGCCTTCGAGCGGAAGAGGGCCAAGTATGAGGAGCTGGTGGGCGAATGCCGAAGCAGGGGATGGAAGACCAGATGCAACCTCATTGAGGTTGGCTGCAGAGGCTTCGCTGGCCAGTCACTATGCAGGGCCCTCAAGCTGCTGAAAATAAGGGGACTGCACAGCAAAAGAGCCACCAAGAACATCACTGATGCTGCTAAGAAGGCATCACGGTGGCTGTGGATCAAGAGGGGTGATCCATGGAACACGCAAGCTACCTAGACACAAGCTGGGGACTGATCACCCCCTGCTGGGTCGCCTGGGCGAGGGTGTCTGATGTTGTAAGACCAAAACACCCGATGACCCAGGGTTACATCACTGATGAGCTGTCTAGGTTGCACCAGAATGTGTGTTAAAACAAACATGTTATGTTATTTTTAAACTCAAATTAAAACTTTGTTAAAACTATGTATTTCTTCTTCTTCTTCTTCTTCTTCTTACTGGTGTGCATGCGCCCTGTGGTTCTAGGTACATATGTAATTCTAAAATTACGTAAAGCGCTAATCTGAGTCTAAAAATAACATAACGTGGTAAATAAACAACTAACAACAAGCACACAGGACTGTATAGAGTTTTTGGAAAGTTTATCTAATGACTTGATGCTGAGACCAGCTAGCACTTCCCATTGACTACCAGTATTTGAGCTAAGCTAATTAGCGGTAGGCCAGCACTCCCGTCTCTTCCTTGTTACTGCACGCACAGTCAAAAGAATGAATCTATATTCTTGTATGGAACTCAGGAGGGAGGCAAATAACAAGCAGAAAAAAAAGTTGGTGTATCCCTTTAACTCAAACAGCTGGAAGTGGTAGAAAATTAAAGAAGATGTTATAACATTGAAATAAGTTTTTGGATAAACGTGGATAGCGTCTCCCTGCTGATAAAAAGTACCTCTGACTTGATTAGTAAATTGAGCTTAAGCATATGTATTTTGCTGTCTTTTTTAACTCCTGTTTGTGTTTGCAAATAAAGTTAAAAGGTACAAGTGTATTTTATGACTTCAGCTGGTTTGTGACACAACTTCCTGAAATAAGTTCTTGGCTTGTCTTCATCAGTCGTCACACGCATAGTTTGAATTAAAAACGTGTGGCCTCTGCAACACTTCTCGCTGCACTGACAGCTGCTCATTTCCATTCCCTGCTTAATCACAAACACACACATACACACCAAAAATAGATCAACTTTTTCATTTTGTTTCCACCAGACGTCGCCAGCCGCATAGACATGCAGAGTTTCTGAAACTCTCATAACCTTTATCAACACTGTTATTCATACAGCTGCTGTATGAATACCACTTCCATCCCACACACTCCCACTTCATCTTTGTTCGGTCTACGAGGACCCCCCCACCCTGCCATTTCCATGGTAACTGCCCCCGTCTCAGCTACATGATGAGCCACGACGCCGGGCAGACAGTATCCTGTGCCCACTCTCGAGCACGTTTAAGAGCTTTGAGGAACACACACGCACCCTCGCACTGAGGCTGCTCTGTAACTGTGAACAGACAAGTTTGAATTTCCATCTACACACACACACACACACACACACACACACACACGAAAAGCTTTTAGGCAAATTGATTTGGCTGTGAATTTGTTTCAAAGCTTGGAGAGACTTAGTTATAGCAAGGGTGTGCAGAACTTTCCTTTGAGAATTTGGAATAACTGAGAAATAGCAGAGGAACAGGGCGGATTTTAAAGCCTTCTAAATCTATCTGAGGGTCTATTAAAGCCGATACAACATTTAAGTTTAGTGCACTAGCGGTTAAGTTATGCCCAAATCTGACCAAATTAGACGTTGCAGTCAAAACGCAGGTACTTCTATTTCATTTAATGTGGAGAGTCTATTGTTTATCTTGCCTAGCATCTGAGCTTACCAATTAGCCTTAAATTGAGGGGAATGTAATCCGCAAATTCAAAATTTTACCTGATAAAAGCTGTAGACGTAAAGCAAAGTGATCACAAACCTGTTGCAATTCAATGAACATCTTTGCTAGTTTCATAGCACCCGGTAGTTGTGGAAAATTTTTTTTACTCAAAACCACAAAAGTGAAGATCATTGTGAGTCTCAAGGGGAGCACCGTAAAAATCAAGATTTAGCCTCTGGTAACTATGATTTTCTGTACAAAGTTTTCACATGGACCATTTCAGCATCACCCTGTTTTTTATTCAGGCGATTTAAATTTTAAGGTAGTGCTACGTGAAAAAGTTAATAAAACTAATTAGGTTCTGAGCAACATGGGATTGTTGGGGCCGATACCAATATCGATATTATGGGAGCAAGAAAATTTGGATATTCGATATACTGGCCAATATGAATGTGGTTATCAAATACTTGTGACAGAGATGTGTAATGGAGGCAGGATATCTTTTATTTTAACAAGTTTTATTCCAAATGTCAGTGCACTAAACAGTAAACAATTTACTTATTAGTTATTAAATGACAGGCCGCCCTCTGCTGGACAAACTATGTAATGCCATTTTAAAGCATTTTTCAGGCGTTAAAAACTATTTTAATATCGCCACATATTGGAGGAGCATATACGGTGATAATGACATTTTTGTGACAAGCTGATCTTGGCAAATGGATAAATCTGTTGGGCCCTAGAAAAAATCCTCTGGGGACCATGAATGCAACAAGGATACATATTGTATTGTGGACAGACAAAACTATTGCTATTCAGGTACCACTGACATCTAAAATGGCAGTAGCATCCCTCATGTCTCTTTTGATATTTGCACAGCTTACAATGGTGCAATAGCGGTCTGTGCACACTTAAAAGCAAAATTAATTGAAGAGAAAATGCCACTGGGAACTGCCACAAAGACAAGGTAGGATTAATGAGCTCTAAAACACACTCGCTCTGCAATAAATGAGCAGCTTTAACAGACGGAACAATCATCTGTGGCTTCAACGTTAATGAAGTCTGTACAGCTGAGAAAAGTTAATGGTCACTGCCCAATTTAGGCCACAGGATAAAGTTTTTCCACAGATACCTTTTATTAGTGTTTTTGAAGGTTTGGAGAGTTTGCTCCTAAGCTGAGCACCTCCAGGGTTTAAGAGTTGACAGCAGAGAACCGATGAGAAGTCTGATATCATTGTTCTGTGCCTTTCTAGCCAGCAGAGGAGATTAACGGTGATGAAGAGAGACTTTAATCTCCTCCTGGATGGTTCGCAGATAAAGGCCTATCGATGCTCAGGGAAATCGAGGGGACTGCTCTGCTAGATCAAAGAGTTACCTTCTGATATTATATCCAAGGCACCAAGAGAAGTTGAGCCCCTAATTAGGACCAATTACAAGACTTTCAGGTCTAGTGGGATATACGGATAAAATCTGTAAGCAGGTAGAGTTCGTTTTTCAACAGAAAACAAAACTTATTTAATACCAGCGTCAAAAATGATTACTCTGTTGGCTTATTTACATTTTTAGCATTGTAGCTTGGTTTGTTCAGCACTTTTATTTAGACTGACTATCATTGGATTAATTATTTCAAGATGAAATGGTTTGAATTTTGTATTTTGTGTTGGGGACCAAACTTTACACAACCTCTAAACTGGCGACTTCCACTCTGGTCCTACCTGCTCATGTTATGCAGTTTCTCAGACCTTTTAATCACATGCCTTATTATGAGCTTGATCCCAAAAGATATTATTACGCTGACAGGACAATTAGCCTGGACTTGGATTAAGTTCTCTGCTGTTCATCGTATCAGCAAAACAGATAGGGGCTGAATAACGACTGCAGGCTGGGAAAACTGCTACAGGCCAGTTTTGATCAGCATGTGATGACGCCAGGGTAGAAAATGAATTATCTCAACCTCCGTCTCTGTCAGCAAGAAACGGTAAGCCCTCTCTTAACGTAGCATGGGTGTGGACTGTTTGTAAGATGTGAGTGTGATTGAAGGTAACACTGACGGTGAGAGGTTGGAGCAAGGTCGTCTCTGTTATGGAAATTACAAACTAAATCAAAAGACCTGGATTTCTAACAGAACATGTTTCAACAGCGGAGACAGCCTGCCTGTGATTAAAGCTGGGGTAGGCAGTTTATTATGGTGTCATTGGGCAAAAAATTCATAATAACCTTTCAGTATATTGTAATTCAAGTGGTCTAAAAGAACACTAGACTTATGCACCTCTCCTTGGCTCTGTATTCAGACCATGACTGCACTTTTCAGGGAATCATAGGTCACTTCAGAGAGCATGTGTTCCTATTGGCTGCTCTATGCTCTGTTTTTTAGCGACAAGTGACGTCGCTAAGAGCTGATTGGCTGCTAAAACAAGTGACGTGCCTTACGTTCTAAAACTGGCCTCTGGCAATTTGAAAAGCGGAACAAACAAAATTAAATGCAAAGGGGAGTAGAAGGGAGTAGCAGAGTTGCTTTCTTAGGAGTCTCATGCTAGAGCTAGCTTGATTTCTAGACATTGCCCACCCCAGTTTTGAACAAGGAACAGCCTTTAAGAGAAAAGTTGTGTCGTATTTCATTAAGCAGGACAAAAGACAGCTCTGAGTCTAAAGGGATAATCCGATTTTTGTTGAGATAGAGGGATAGGGTGTAGGGCTAAATGGCTCTCCAAACAAAGATTTTTAGGGGCACACTTTAAATGGAGGGGTATGAGATTTGCCTTGTAAAATTGCCAGCAAGATTGCAGCAGTATCAGTTGTGG
The DNA here is from genome assembly GCA_029783665.1 of Naso thynnoides. Classification (NCBI taxonomy): domain Eukaryota; kingdom Metazoa; phylum Chordata; class Actinopteri; order Acanthuriformes; family Acanthuridae; genus Naso; species Naso thynnoides. The sequence goes on along the minus strand of JAQLOL010000016.1, from coordinate 13,900,008 downwards.
AAGTCCCAGACGCGTTGGAAAACTTAACAACGCCGTGTTTGTGTTCATAGCATCGTTTGGAGGTGCATAAAGTCGTGTTGTACAGCCTAGCAAAAACACGCAGTTTGTCTGCTGTAAAAGCCATTGGAAACTTCTGATGACGTATCATGTTCTTGAAGGGGTGTCCCATTTCGTAGGGGTAAATTTCATTACAACCACTACCCCTTGTAACTTCTTTTCCAAGGGACAAGGGGTAGGCAAAGGGGTAGGGGTAAAAATGAGAAATAGGATTGGGCCTAAATGTTCACTAACATGTAAACCTGGAATAATAGTTTCTAAAAGAACAGGAAAAAAATGAATTTGGGAAAAATTAAGGACAGATCTTACTTATGCACTGTAGCTATATGTGTGAGACTACTGAAAATTTGACACACCTTGACCATGAAGTTGCCATCATCCTCTGGAGTCACCATGACGACGGAGTCATGCAGCTTTTCATCAAAGTGAACATGTGATGCACATCCTGCAGCTGGGGCTTGTTCAGAGAAGCGCACGCCTCCTGTCTTTGCACAACCTGAGTGAGAGGGATAAAAATAAGAAAGAAATAAGTAGAGTTACTGCAAAAACTTAAGCTGAAGAGTCAGTTTGTCACTCAGACTAGAGCTTGTGTCGGTGCTTAACAGTTTTGCTAACAGGGCCAGGTCCAGCAGAGACTTACGGTACCAATTAGGGCTGCAACTGACAATTGTTTTCATAACTGATTAATCTGAAGATTATTTTTATGATTAATCGATAAATTGTTTATTCCACGAAATATCAGAGAAGTGCTAAAAATACCCATGTCAATTTCCCACAGCCAAAAGTGATGTCATCAAATGGCTCTTTAGTCCAAACAACAGCCCAAAACAAAAAGACTGCTCATTTATTTTCATAAATGACACAGAAAAACTAAACTGGCGGTTCTTTTTACTTTTTTATTTTAAAAATGGCTAAAACGATTAATCGATTATTTGAGTAATTATTGCAGCTTTAGCACCAATATGACATTAATCCCTGAATGGAAGTGTCAAATAAACAGACCCGAAAAGTACTTAGGCGTTGGCACTGAATGCTGCTCTCATGGAGTTTGAGCCTTTGAGATAAACTAAATAAAAACAACCATGTAAATCATACACTTATAGGTGATCTAAGGCTCCTGGCAAATTAAATGTTTTTTCAATAAAAATATATTACAAAGTGCTCTGTGGCAGTATCCAAGGGACTGAAGAGTGAAAATAAAGAAGGGTTTAAAGGTTTTAAGCTTACAAGCTCAGCATGACATTTCCCTTTAGGTCTTTGTGCTCTTCTATGACACTGAGACACACTCATATTTATGTTCTCCTGTCCAAGCGTCTATTCCCAAGATTGGAAACTTGCTCTCCAAAGAAACTCCCTTCCTCTCAAATAAAACAATAATTCTTTATGACAACAAACAACTTGTCTGAATTTATGCTCAGAGGGTTTGGGTCTGATTATAGAGCATCACTTTCCCAGACCTTAAAGGAGAGGGAAACGTGCAGCCGCTTAACGACAACAGTCAGATAAACAGTATGAAGAATATGTTTGTCCTCTGCTATATTTAAACAACCTCTTAATGGTTTTTAATATTCTTATAATAGAAGCTACTGGGATTTATTCAAATTTGAAAACCATTTCCCATTGAAACTCTTTGGAAAATGACTGTTGCAGTGTATATGTAAGTGTGTGCGTGTGTGTGTGTGTGTGTGTGCGTGTGTGTGTGTGTAAGTGCAGGTAGTTATGGGTTAGGTATAGGAATAAGGGGAAGGACTTGAAAAGTTTTTGCTTCTTCCTACTCCTTTTCGGACAATCATTATCTTTATGTGTTATTATTTTACATTTCTGGTTTAATTGTTAAATTTCTGTTTTCTTTTTCTTTTTTTATTATCATACATATTTCAGTCTTTGTTCAAAATAAATAAATTCTGTTCCGTTCTGTGTGTGTTTGCTTGTTTGTGCGCACATTTTTTTTTGTCAAAAACACACCCCGGGGCACCATGTGTCTCACCATCTTTCCAATTAATCTCTATTTACTCAAAAATTTCAAAGGTGCTTCAGTCAGCAATGTGTCCACCGAGCTTCAGCTTTGTTTTGCAGCCAACATCACAAACTGCCAACTCTATCAATTATTACTGTGCAACAACAACACGCAGACATGTGTCTGTGTACTAACAACACACAGTCATACGTATCTAGCCCTGATTGCAAGCACATAATCATCTTTAAAAATGAAAATGCACTTAACTCTGACAGCAGGTCCTCTGGCACCAGCTCTGGTGTATTTATAGCCAGACTCACCAGGTGTCATAGCAAATACACGCAGCACTTTTACTACCCCAAAGAATGGGCTATTATCAAGATTCAACATTATTAATTCAGCTAGCTCAATGTTGGTTCAATTAACGCTGGCAGAGAAACAAGGCTGGTGCACATCGGTCAAGCTGAAGATAAATACGGTATTTTAATTTTTTATATTTTTTATTTAAAAATAGAGATGACTGGATTAAATCATGGTGTATTAAAGACCCAGTGTGTGGGATTACGGGGGATCTATTCGTAGACTGTGGCAGTAATGGAGTAATGGGAAAAGATTATATCAAAAACTTCCGTGCACCAATTGTTACTGATGTTACAGGTCACTGTCGATCAAATCTGATCCCACTGCATCCAACCAGCGTAATCTCCGGATAAATACCTTCACATTTTTGATTTCAGACGTTAACTTTGGAGTGATTCAGTTTTATAACTAAGTTTTCAGAGACTTTAACTCCAATTTAAACTTTAGTCAAGTCTTCTTGCCAACATGACAGCTGGGGAGATTTAATTTCTTCATGTCTTTTCCCAAAAGTTTGGTAATGCCTCTCATTTCCTTCAAAAATATTGGAAGAGGCATTTCTTCCCCCTCATATCTGGAACGGAAATTATTCTTGAAGTCAAACACAAGATTTTTATCAAAGAGTGACTTTCTCTGCCAAGCAATGACAGGACAAGGAAGGTGAAACTGGTGCCATATGTATTAATTATTAAGCTTACAGCAGCAGGGCCTTGTAATAATCTAACTTTAAGACTTTTGATCAAACCAATGGCAACCTATGGAATATTTCTTCAAACACGAATGAAGCCTGAAATTATAGATTTAATTACACATCATTGGAACAATTCTGCCAATTTTAGATGAGGGTTACATGAGGATATTTATGGTTTTTAAACAATTTAAATCACATTGATGTTGTTGATTATACCTCAATGTTTCATCTACATTTGAGTTAATACTGAAGAGCAAATTCTACAGTGTGTAATAGCTCTAATGCATTTAATCGAATTCATATGCTGTATGACAGCATGTCCTTGTGTTACATGAAGCCCAGGCCGATGATGTCCCACTTGGGCCGAGTTCTATTAAACTTTAATAAAGACTCATATCTGAGATTAGAAATCCTTTCTATCAGCAATCTGGGTCACAATAATGAGTTCAGGAGTTACATAATATTCCATATGTGCAGGAACACTGTGTTGAGACAGAAAACAGAAACGAGGGATGGAGGTGTGCTTTATTAATATGCTGTTTCAGGCCTAAATCTGTATATACAAAAGATTACTTGCAATATTAAAAATATCCCATATTGAAAGTTCTGAGCCAGCATATGGAAGATGTCGAATGACCTAAAACTGACCTGATCACGGTTACAATTCCTACAAATGTCGGACTTTTTAAATGTCGTGTAGCAAGAGTGTATTTTACCAAGCCTTTTGAAACCAATCTTCATTTTAGGAGTTAAGATAAAAATCTAATCAAAAGTGTAAACCATGTCAACTCTTGTTGTATTTTCATATTTTATAGAATTGCACATCCGATTAAAGTCATTTCAAAAGGTACTTAACATAAATGATCTTTTATTTATTCATTCATTCATTCATTCATTCATTCATTCATTTATTTATTTATTAGGTTTTGTTACCTTGAAGGGATTTTTTTTTTTTTGTTAAATCAGGAAATTCACATTCACTTGATTGTGTTGTTCAGTAACGCAAAAAAGCGTCACAAACTGTCAAGCTCCCTCGGTTATTTTGTATTTGTATTTTTCATGTTTTTCGTGGTTTCCTGTTTTATTTTGTTACTGTCCTGTCACGTTTCCCTTCTGTGTAACTGCCTGCCCTAATGTCTTTCACATTGTCTCCTACTACACCTACTACATACTACATTTTGCATACTAAAGAACGATCAGTACGCCATCTGTTCACACGGCAGTACACAAGCAGGTTATACCAGCATGCATTCCACACAAATCAGTGGCGAAATTTTAACAACAAATGTCCCGGTCAGGTTTTGGTTGTGATGTTGTGGCGCACTGCATTATGGGAAACAGTAAGCGAGGTAGACTGGTTGGATGCATACTGGGGATTTCCTCTGAATCAGTATACATCTGGGAAATTTTTGTCATACTGCAGATTTTGCTTGTGTTTACATACAGCCTAAGACTTACTACTTTTTGAACAAATCCCTACGTACTGCTAGTATAGTGTGCGGTTTCGAAAACAGCCTCCGAATATTTAAGTTCTTGTTTCCCTCTCCTTCATTGTCAGTTCTTCTGTTTCAGCTCCTCATGTTTCCGCGGTTCGTGGTTTTACTCTGTTTTCATATTTTTCTGGTTTTTGTCTCTCCTTCAGTTGCCCCCCTGGTTTTTGTTTGCTTATCGACATTCTCCTTATTAAGATTTACCCTTAATTTCCTTTACCTATTGTGTTGGTGTTTTGCTTTTGGGTCCCTTTTGTTAAAACCTAACAAAAACAATCGTGATAAGATCATGGATCATGCTGGAAAAATAATGTGATGTGATGTTTTTTGCCATATCCCCCCTCCCTACCTAACTGCAGCAGCTCAAATCCAATTTCAAACCCTCTGACTGATCCCACCAAGAAGTTATTAAATATAAGACACTCCATGATGAAAAGGTGATAAAAATAAACTTCATTAATGAACCTGCTGAGTTTATTTTATACTGATTTGTTTTATGTGCACTTTTGACAGGTTATCCTGTGAGACAATGGCTTTAATAAAAACTAAATCATTTATCACTAACAATAATCTCTCGGAACAATGGCAGTTTTTGCTAAGATCTCGGAAACCTGTGTTTTTTCCGCCTCGATAAGAAACTCTCCTGATGACTGAATCAAGAGAACCAGACCTTCGCTGTAAGGTCATCATCACATCACATGACGGAGCCTGTTATTTCAGGTCACTCCTGCTGCTATAAGAGGCTTTCTGCATGAAGCCTAGAAGTTCATACAAAAGGGCTCCATGACTGTAATTAGATTCACACACTGAGCTTCATAATGGCAGCCTTTCATGCCATAAGCCTGTCCCAGAGTTTAAATGGTACGTTATACTCCGAGGAGTTTGGGATGGAAAAAGAGAGGGGTTTTTTTTATTTTCAATGTGTCTAATTAAACCTTCTCCCTGAAGTGAGAAATTATCCGTTCAAGATGTGACAACATTCAAAACCTGTCAGTGGTTATGGATGTAAGACTCACTGTACAGTTCTGCTAATTTACTGTGTTTCCTTTAAAGGGGGACATGCTTCAGAAGCTGCAAGATGGAAGGCATGTCATGTTTGTGTTTACAGAACAAACACTGCAAACAAACATACTGTAGAACCACACGCAGTCAGCATCATTGTGGAGAGAAGCCATTATGCTGATAAGTCTAGTCTGGACTTCTGCTATTTCTGTCATAATCATTCTCTAATCCTAATTATTTCAGAAATGACACAAGCTTCATTCAGAAACAATATGTTAGTACAGAACTATAATCTACTTTTCACTTAATTTTAATGTTATCTTAATGTAATTTTACAACTAATAGGCTAATATTCATTATTACAAGAATCCATAATGGGTTTTTTTTTAGGCAGTTAAGCTTTCTCAGCCACTTTCTTTGACCTTTCTGGTTATCAACATTCTACTGTATGATAAAGTACACCGAACAGCAAAATTCAACAACTGATTAATGGGTGTTCTCTTCATAATGACTTATTATATGCATAGATTTGCAAAGAAGGGGAAAAAAACAAGATTCTCCTAATTTTTCTCATTGCTAAAAAACAAACATTTCCTGGATAAAGTCAGAGATCTAAAGGTTAATATGTGACAGCTGCCAGTTAGAATTATTTTTAAATTGGTTTGTGAGAAATCATAAGTTTTTTTAGTCCACAAATCAGAGCAATTACAAAATTTAAAGTTTTTGCTCTACTATTACCAAGCTTTACTTCTTCCAAAACTGAACCAGAATCAAACAGACAGTTTAATAACGCTGCAAACTGTGCTATTTGTTTGTTTTTTCAATGAGCAGCCTTAAAGATGGAGTCAGCAGCACAGTTCTAACCTTTGTAAACGCAGCATTCAAATTGTTCCCAAATTGTACATGTACTGCTTGTACCTACACAGGGAAAATGTAAGAATATTATAGTTGTTTCATTGGAAAAGTCAATAATTTAGCAAGCTAGTACAAGCTAACAGTGTTAAGCAACTTCCTGTCCAATGGAAACAGGCCAACTCCGCGTCACTCTTCATCCCCAGCCTCTCCTTCAGAGCTCAAAAGCAGATGAAAGCCAAACGAGATTCACTCTCCTTCTGCAAAGAGCTTTATCCTTTTTCTGCTTCGCCCCACTTGTGCTCATTTTCCTTTTCTTCGTCCCTATGCCCACTTTTGCAATTTTTTCTGGTTTGAATAGCATCCAGGCACTATTTTTTATCCACTCCCAACCTCACCTGTGCACTTTCATTTGTGTGGGGAAAACGCAACCATTGGTTGCACAGAAACGTCCTGATTGGGGATGCACAATTAATCACAATATGACCTACTGCAATTTTGAATTGCAGGGAGGTGCAATATATGTTATAGGTGAGAATTCTGTCAAAATACCATCTAATTCAAATACTGTGGTGCTGCAGAGTTGTCCTGGCCAATACATCATATTTTACAGACTTAAGAAACATCTTCGTTTGGGGGGGGGGGGTTCCTGCAAAAATCACACCATAATCACACTTGTGTGTTTATCATTGAAAAAGAGAAGAATGATTTACAAATGATCATTCCTTCTAGTATCGCAAATCTTATCGCAAGCGCAAATAATCACGATTAGATATTTTCTCAAAATCGTGCAGCCCTCGTCCTGACTACACCAAAACATCAAGATACAGGCAGAGGGCGGGGCTCTGCAGACACAGTCACCACCACACACGTCTACTGGCCCTTAAGCGATTTTGTATAAGTCTATATTTTATCTTCTAGGAAAATGCTAATGACTCTACCTATAAGCTACAGCTCTCCGTTGTTGTCACTTACGATTTCTCTCAGCACAGTCTCACTGATTAAAAAACAACGCTACACTCAGCTCAAAGAGCAATAAATGTGACTTTTGTTTACAAGTTATTAAAACACACACACACACACAAACACACACAAACATGACTTTACAACATAAATGCACTGTTGTGTAATGCTTAAATGATGAATAAAGAGACGTGAAAATGCTGCCAGTTCTTTAAAAGGACAAACGAGTCATTTCACGGCAAACTGCAACGCTATGTAATGTGTGTAATATAACGCTCTGTCACAAACACGTTCAGGTCCTCCAAACATAATCTCTTATCGCCTTTGTCATCACTGTGGTTATTAATTTGTGAAGCAGCTGGCAGCCTTGTTGCTTGTTGTCACAGGAAGCACACTTCTCCCCCTGCCACGTTTTGTTACCTTATTTTAATCTTCACTATTTCCACTCTGACTTTTGTCCTTTCACTGTATATTAGCATTTGATGTATCGGCATATATAAACAGCATTAGAGCAGGAGTAGATCTCAGGGCCGCGCCTCTCCATGTCAGACTCATTATCACAACACTGAGATCTGTGGCCTTTCCGATGGGTCGGGTAATCTCAGACAAAGCCAGAGCACGAGCACACACCCACACTTCCCACCCTCCCAGCAGCAGCAGGCCCCCAACCACAGGGATGCATGTGCACTCACAAATTAATCTAAACATGGGCCTCGCATGCACAGCCCATTGAACTGGCTTATTTCACATTAATCTCTATCTACTTCTGTCTCTTCACTAATCTGTCTGTGAGTAAATCCGCCTCTGCTCCGCTGAATATTACAAGGCTCGTCAATCAGCCTTCCTCTCTGAACTCTGTCTTCAACCGAGGTGTCAGTGCGCTCCAAAAAGAGAGAAAATCTGCATTGTTCAGGAAAACACAGCAAGTTCAGTAGGGCTGAGCGATATGGCCTGAAAATAAAATCCCCGATTTTTTCATACCACCTTCGATTTTGGATTAGTATAGATTTTTTTTCCAATTACAAAAGACAAAGGAATTATTTCAAATATGTTGTTTTGTTTTGTTTTTTTCCAAACATACATTGTTTCCCCTATTGGGAATAAAGTGCAAACCCAGCTTGAACCAAACTAAACTTTTTTTTTAAATAAAGGTTTGATCAAAGAAAGATGAATCCCCTAATTTGGGAAGTGCCAGCCTAACTTCCACCAAACTTCACTTATAAAAAACCCTATTTACCCTAGTTAAAGGGAAAGTCGATTTTCACGATTTTCATTTTTAACATTGTCCAAACAAATTAATTGGATTTTCAATTTAATAATCAATTTATTATCCAGCCCTGATGTTAAGAACCAAAAAGAAGAAACAAAGTTGGCCTTGCTCAGTGCAGCTGGACTTGTCTGCCAAAGGTTGATTGTTGCTTTGCATCACTTTGTATTTGTCTTGGCGGTTACGTTGCACTTGCATACGCCACAACAGCTGAAGGTCAACTAGCACCTGAGCTCAGTGCCGGTATAGGAAAAACCTCTCCAGATTAGCAGGTAGAGGCATTCTGCATTTGTCACTAAAAAAGAAAAATCGACAGACTGAAGAATGTCTTTGCTAAACATTTTCATTTTTGTGCCACTGGGGAAAAAAAATCCATATTAATCTTTCAGCATATTAAATCAGCTGGTGTGAAAGAACGCTTCACTTTTTCTGTGTGACATATTTTTTTGCTGCGCTGAGGATTGTGGGACAGAATGGCCTCAGAAGCATGCTGGCTTGCATGCTGCAAAATCCAAGTGGATGTAGCAGAACATCCTGGTACTTCTGGCATACTGCATTTCACATCCTACTCACTGGGACATAGTAAATCTTTTTCTGGCATACCAAATAGTGAGGTAGTATGGGTATTGGAACTCAGCTGTTTTAAGTTCACCACTTGCAAACCTTTGTTTAGACTGCAGACATCCTTCTCTGTGTACTCTTAAATCAATCAGTAACAACGCCTATTGATTAGTGTCGCCCATAAACATACAAAATAAGTGATTACAGAGAAAGTTGCAGGTGATAGGACCGGCTTCACCCACAGTCTGAGATCTAACAAACACTGCAGTGTTTTAAGAAATGCTGTTTTTCCTCTTTGCACTCAAAATATGACAAGCTTCCCAACAAATCCATTTGGGAGAGGGTTGAAATGCTATGAAAATGTTTGTATTCATATTTTTCTACATCACCGTAGAAAAAGACTGAATGTCAAACTGCTGTGGCTCTTCAGAGATTCTTGCCTATTGTGACATTATTCTAGGAAAAAAAGACCCGCACAATAAAAGTGTCACAGCTCTTCATTGTGAAATACTTCTATTCTCCCAAAGGTGCCAACACATTCCTACCTAAAAGCAAGAAACACTCTTCCTGTGACATTTCTGTCAATCCAGGACACAAGAAAAATACAAAATGCCTTCAACAGGAAGTCGATAAAGAGGCTCCCTTTGCACTGTCCTTCATTCGGTGACCTTATCAAAAAGAACAAAGACCAGCAGAGTGGTCTTACAGATAAAAACTACCCATAGTCCACTGGGGAGGAGATGAGGCCTATCTATGGTAGAAATAAAAAAAAAACCTTTCCTGCTTTTAAGGAAATACATCTGCTTGCCTTCACAAAAATCTGTCGTAAAACAAGGAATCAAATCAACACATCCTTTTCCCAAGAAACCCAACCGAGAGGACAAATCAATTGTAATTGTAAATTTCATTGATTTACCTTCCTGGAATGCCTCCAGGATGTTTCACAGGTGAAAAGGTTCATTCGAGGCTCTCAGCCGCAATAAATTGTACTAAAGATCATGTCCGCCTGTTCCTTTTCCTTCACGGGGTTTTATTTCTACAGCAAAGCTCTTATAAGGAACTTTAAATACAGGGGAAGGATTAAGATTATGTTTAATTCACCTACAGGAGATTATAGGATAAAGTTTAAAACGTTCTGATCACCTCTGGGCCTATACGCAAAGGAAGCACTCGAATGTTGCAGTTGTATGTGATAGATAAATTACAATAACTGTGAATTAAGTATTTTAATTATATTTACTTTTACAGACAGTGAATAAGGCACAGGGGAATCAGAGGAGTGTTTGTCTTTTGTCTTTTTTTTTTAACCAGTGCGAGCAGTTTAGAGCATCGTTTCTTCGCTTCCCCTCAAATAAATTTATACAATTAATTTTGCAGCTTGTTGCAGCACGACTGATTTATTCAACAAAAAACAGGACTTGATCCTGAAAGGGAGGCTTTGCCTTGGCTGCCTTTATTAACTACTGCTTGTTCCATCTGCCTCAAAGCGGCATTTACAATTTAAAGGGATAGTTCACCCAAAACTGAAAATTCAGTCATTATCTACTCACCTTCATGCCAATGGAAGGCCAGGTGAAGTTTTTTCGTTCCATAAAACACAGCTGGAGTTTCACAGGAAAAAGACTTCGCAGTAATCTCACAAACAATTACAGCAAATGGTGACTAGGATTCAAACGTAAAAAAAAAAAATCATAATTAAACCTTAAAATGTCTCCATACTGCTCGTGCAAAGTAATCCAAGTGTCCTGAAGCCTCCTTAATGCCAAGTTGTTCTGAAAAACATCACAGATGCCATGTTTTCACCCTAAATGTTCCCTGTAGGTTCACTAAAGCCGGTAGCTGCTGAGATGGGAGCTACGTTCACATGCACAGGAGCACACGCTAGCCATAGCTCGTGCAATGGCGTGTGATGAACAACAAGAGCTCATGCTACCTGCAGAATCAACTGAAGGGCAAGTCTGGGTTTGTTTCTGGTGCCCTGTGGTCTGCTCCGGACAGACCAGACTTCAGGTAGCACGTTAACACAGGTCTGCAGATACCTCGAGCACTCACTGGTCTAATCTCACGCCCTCGCACAAGCTTCAGACGCTCTGTGCGCGCGCATGCACATGAGCGCAGCTCCCATCTTAGGAGCTACAGGCTACATGAACAGTGAGACTGAGGCCACGTTCAGACGAGAGCAGCCCTAAAAACGGAAATGTAATTCCTTTGCATTTTAAAAAAACTGTGTTCACATGAAGAACTGAACACGCTGTAGTACAGATGCCGGGCTGGTGGTCAGTGATGTACTTTTGTAATGACCTACTATCAGAACCACTGTAAGTCGTTTACTTCCTGTTGCTGCTAAGCCCTGAGCAGCCACAAACCAAAGAAAATCAACGATAGTCTGACTTCTAAAATTATGCAACGAACACTTAAATCCACCTCCATAGACTGTTGTCATATTCGACTTGCTTTGGAGACACTGTGGAGTGTTTAATCAGAGTTTGTTAGTGGCTACTGCGGAATACAAGGACTTGTGCTAGCATTAGCAAG
>JAQLOL010000016.1:13861527-13880001 GCA_029783665.1 Naso thynnoides | reverse complement strand
AACGTTACAGACAGACGAGGAAGGCTAACATCACAAACTGTTCAATAATCACATAAGTGCTGTTATATTGTGTTGTGACTGAGATTCTGACCCACCTACATCGTGGAAAGAGACAATTAAACATTTTTCACTGTGGCGTGTTGTGTTGTGTTGTAACCGAGGCTGCGTAAGACTCGGCTTGGTAAGCACTCAATGGCTTTGCATAGCTGAGTCTCAGGTCTGCACTGCACAGAACGGTGGAGAAACTTCTACTAAAGGCTCCTATTCTTCTTTACATGCAGTAATCGCAAAAAAAAAACGGTCCTTGCCAGGTCACCAATGTTTTTATCTGCTGCATCGGATAATTCCTTTAACTTAATATTGTGTAGTTTTCAATAAGGAGGGGATTTTGGTCCACCCGAGCCTGAAATTCCTCTCACAGCAAACATGGAGCCGGCATTGAGCAGAGTTGCTGAGGACTGTTGGCGGAGCGCCGGAGGAAAACGGAGGTGTGGCCGACACGCAGGTTTGTTTTGGTGTAAAGCTGATACTGACCTGGGGCCACTCGCGGTAAATCAATCTTTGTGTATACAGCAGCTCCTTTAAGTAACCTTATTTTTATTTTACGTGTGGCCATGTTTAATCATTGCAATATAATTCTCCTCTCATATTTTACTGATGGTGTGTGATGCATATTTTGTTTCTTCTTTTCTTTTTTGTCACATGAATCATAGTTGTCCCAGTTCCAGCTGCTGAACTCAGAAATGTCAAGGGACACAGCAAAAACAGAGCAGCGGAGCTCTAATGTTTCAGACTACTGGAATTTGTTTTTTTGCTTGTTTATTTTAATAGGGTATTTATGTGTAACGGCGCTCTGAGTATTGAGGACGGATAAGATAAATTTAGATCAAATATGTTCTCACCTCTTTCACTGACACAAAAACAGTGAGTGTGTGCATAAACATAAAGTCAACTCACCACGCTGATGTCTACATTTGGAGGCTCCACCGATCCTCCCACTCTGAGCTCGATGGACTTCATGCTCCGCAGAGCTATCTGTACACAAGAATGCTTAGTGTACACTTTCACATTTTACCTACAATGTCTCTCATCGTTTCTTATACACACAAACATGCACACATACACAAATCACCATTACATAAAATAAGGAGCCAGCTCTCCTCTGTTCATCTCTCACCTCGACTCTGGTGTCAAACCTGAAGATAGAATCAGGGTTAAAGTGGATGCGGAGCGCAGCCTGCCCACCGCTTGGCACTACACCCTCAGGTGGACTCACCGTCATGCCGGGCAGAGGGCAAATGTCCAGCACCTGCCCCAAACAAACAAAGACACAGCAGAGAGAGAGAATGGCTGTAAGTCTTGTCTTGTGTGTGGAAGTATCTGTGCAAAAACCAGGGTGTGTGCGTGTTTGTGTGTGTGTGGGAACCTGGTAGTAGGCATGGTTGGATCCGGTGTTGTGTAAGACTGCAGTTCTGACAGAGGGCATGTTAAGAGGCACTGATCCAAATACGACCTGTTTCTCTGCCAGCTGCACTCTGGTGGTTCCAACCTGAGAGAAGGTACAAGCTTAACTTCATACATCGTTGTTCTGTTAGAGGCAGTCTATAGTTTTTACACTTGTAGCTCACACACTCTCCTTAAACCTGCCCTGTCTAATTCTACCCTCATCATTGATATCCCACATAAAAATGACTTTTGAAAGTCCACAGAGAACATTTATTTCGGGCATGTGTGTGACTCATTGAGGAAGGCAACATTAGTAATAATGATAATGAACAGCGATGGGGTGCAGGAGAGGTTTTCTATTGAACGAAGCATAAAAGTCAAACACAGTACTTCTTGTTGCTGAATTGTGTTCTGGTCTACTGAGGCTGCTGTCAGAGAAGGAATCAATATGTGCCTCTTTGATGGATTTGGCCTTTTATGATTGTCGAACATTGGTTAAAAAAAGAATGAGTCAATAAAGAGGCTCTTTTCATTCGGTCGTTTATTTCATTATATTTATCAGTCATGTCTTAGACTGCTGAAAATCTTTCTGCTGCAAACTTTAGTCATAACTTACTGGGGCCTTCTCACAGAGAGATCACGTCATTTGTATTTGGCCACTTAATCATGAATGTAAGTAGAAAAGTTGATGGCATGATAGGGACGGGACAATTATCGTTTTCATAATTAATTGCCATAAAAACACTCACAATAATTTAATCGTGGTAAATTTCAGTTGATTGCACAGTCATTATAATGGTGAATAACAGTGTCTGCTATGAATAACCTAATGTAATCCTCTCTATTAATGTTAATGAAACGTGAAGAGTCCACGCTAAATCACAAATTGGACTAAATTTAACAGAGTAGACTCACTCACTACTTTTATTTATCCTTTATTTATGCAGGAATACCTTATAATTTATCATTACCTTATTTATGAACTTTTTCTTTTCTAAATCAACGTGTCGCCTATGCACATGATTCAATGAAGGTGGTAAAATAAAGTGATTACTGTATGTAGGTGCAATTGGGTGCTTTAGGTCCACCTTACCTCTGGACCAAGATGATTAAATCTGAATTTCTTCTACCACTATGTGGGCATGCTGCATGTTGGAGTGTAATTATCAGTACATGTCAGGATATAATTATTGTCGCATAACTTTGCTGTGTTGGAGACGGTTTTTCCCAAGTAAAAAAAATAATAATTCAAAGTAGCTCAAGCTCGAGTCAGAGGATGATATTAATCATTAAATTTCTTTGGGAAAATGTCCCCCAGATCGCACGCTGGGTACATCCCATAATACAGAAGATGTTAAACAGCACATGAGATGTTGTAGCTCAACCTAGGGGAGAGAAAAGCAAAAATCAGAAACAAACCTGCGCGCTGAGTTGTGTGGGAAGATGAACTCCGTTAAATTTTGGTGAACATATGAAGGTTGGGAATACACTGAGCATACGAATCACTGTTTTTCAATAATCGGGCTGCAAACTGTCCTCGCGGTGCTGATGTTTTAGGACAGGAGCAGACATCATTAGCTTTCAAATCCTACACTCCCCTCATCCATTACCAACTGGTGGAAAAACACCAATCTTAACTGGCTTGCCTGTCCAAAACACAAAAATGCTGAAAACCACAGAAGTAGACAGTGGTGAAGTGCATTATGGCGCAGGAGGGTGCTCTATTCTTCTTTGTGAAGGAACTCCAATCCCATTACGGCACAGGTTTACGAGTACAGCTGGATACTTGAATGACACATTTTGGGTGTAATGACACAAAGTGATTCTAAGGAAATAAAAGTAGATCATACAAAGTCATCTTCCTATTGAAGGGTCAGACCTTAGCAACACAGTGCAGGCGCTGCGTGTCGCCCTCGTGGACACAGAGGTCAAAGTCTCCTTCTAGGGGGGAGGAGAAGGAGGGATGCCACACCACCTCGCAGTCCAGTTCGCTGAATGGCTCCACTGTACCTGGGGAGGGCGAGGAGTAAATGTGTTTCATCAGCTCTAATTTAAAAAGCAAATCATTTACTTAAAACTGCTAATTCAAAATACAGCCTATTTTCAAACACAGCAGAAGAAGAGAAGATGCAGGGCTGCAGAAATGGTAACCAAAGGAATCAAACCGAGAGACACTAATTAGGTCTTTAAATCTGACGTAACACCCTTTCAAAATACCACATCCGGGTCCAAGCCCTGTCTTTTCGGTATGCTGCAGCGCTGTGTCCCATGTAGTTTAAACAGAACTGAGTGAAAAAATAACAATCAAACTTTTGTTCTGCCACTTTCCTCTTGATGAGAAACACAAGAAGGCATGGCTGCAGGTGATAAAATAAAGCATGTTAAGTGAATGAGAACAAGTTTCGGCTTTACAAGTGGGTGCTAGAGTTACTACCCACTCAATTCACTTAAATGGAACTAACCCCGTGCTAATATCCCTTATAAAGTTATGTGTCTTATAATGTTATGTTGTCATGGACGCAGTAATCCTAACAGGCTGTATCAGCTGTCCTCTTGCTCGGTTGAAGCAAAAACACAGTTTTATACGTTAACGTTACCCTAACCTTTATCAGAGATATTCAGATATTGGTTCCATTTAGGTGAATGGATGCTAATGTCAGTTAGCTATGCTTAGCACCCGGTCACTACTACATCATTAACTGCAGCCATGCCCTCTTGAGTTTCTCATCGCTAGGAAAGTGACAGAATGAAAGTTAGATTGTTATCCTTTTTATTTAGATCTGTTTAAACTACATTGGACGCAGTACTGTAGCATATTGAAAATACAGAGCTTGGACCCGCATATGGTATTTTGAAAGGGTGTTACGTCATGACTTAAAGACTGGATACAAAGAAACACTTTTAGCACCTGCAGCTGGTCGAATGGAGAACAGGATGCCGCTCTCTGTGACCACTGGTCTCCATGTGAACGCTGCTGCATGGTTACGCTGGTTCCGAAGGGTAACTGAGCTCCTGTATCCTGAGTGGGCGAGCACACTGGGAGTCGGGTGCAGCACCAGCAGCTCGGTGGACAGCTCCAGAGCTAAGGGGACGACCTGTGCCTGGACCAGTATCTGACCAGGGTGTTGCTGGTTCACAGAGTAGGATACAGGTCTGGAGGAAAGAAGTATCTTTATGTTGCAACAGAGCTACAATTATTGATTTTCGTGTGATAAAAGTGAGGTGAGCTGCTTCCACTGCCAACCTGTAGAAGGGACCCAGGTTGTTGCTTTGAAACGTCAGGGGCAGGGTGTTGTGGGAGTGGGGAGGCAGGACGTGGGAGAGCGGCGAGGAGCCTTGCAGCTCGGGACAGTCCACCTCCAGCTGCACCCAGACAAACACCGACAGACGATTGATCAGCTCCAGCTTCTGAACACACACCGACTGCACACACACCTCGCCGAAGTCCACCAACAATGGACCTAAAGAGGTAAAAAAGTGTTTTTTTTCCAAAATAAAAACAATTCAGCTGTGCTCAGCTACAGTTGAAAAACTTTTAGCAAGATGATTGGAAACAATAACTATGTTATGTAAATGTTAATGGGAGATTTAAAAAAAAAAAAAAAAAAAAAGAGTGCTAGATCTCACAGTTTAACTCAAGCAGTTATTAGAAACAGTGACTCCTGCACTTCTGAACTAAATCTCCAACCTATGTCAACTTGGTAGAGTTCCTGAGCTGTCAGAGTCCTGTTGCAGTCTGCCACCTCCTGGCGGGTAGAGGGAACTGCATTCATAACCTGTGAAATCTGGAGGAAATGCCAGAGACTGAGAACAATACTCAAAAAGAAAACTTTTCACAGAATCTTGCACTGAATTTTAAACAATTTATCTATTTAACTTTCAATTTATTTATTGCTTTGTCTGGAAATCACATTGAGTCTGAAAGCTGCTACTTTAATTTCATTATACTTGTGCAATGACAATAAAGTTTCTGAATTTGAATCTAAAACTCCAGACTGTGCACTAGTTAAGTGAACTGTTACCACATGAGTTAACATGTGTTTACTCTGGACCATCTTTGATCTGACCTGATTGATGGGTGTTACGTCTGGGGGGCGGCTGTGTCTGGTTGCAGGAAGAGCAAAGAAGTGGTTTTGCTTGGTCTCTGTGAGCTTACTGCTCTCCAGGTCGCTGATGCAGAGTGAAGGGGGGATGAGTCCTTGAGAGGGAACAATCCCAATATCTACATCATCCTCCATTTTTTCCAGGTGTCTAAAAAGCAAAAACAAAGATCCATCTACACTATTTACTGTCCAATTACTTACTGTAAGAAAAAAACAACAACTTAGTGATCAGGATATCCATAACATCCATAGGCAAGCCAACCTCTTCTTCGTGTTCTGCAGGCGTGTTTTTCTGAGTTGTTTAATAAAGTCGGTGTAAATCTGGCGATGCCGTTGTCTTTTTTTCTCCTCTTCCTCAGTGAAAGTATATGTGGTGTCCACATAGCGATAGCGGTGCACTCCAGTGAAGATGGTCCTGAGTATGAGAATAGACAAGAATCCTTCAGAAACTGCAGAATCTCTGAACTGGGATCATATTAACACATTAAAAATCTAGTTTTAAAAGCCACAATCAACATCTAAACATGTTTTTCTTCTGTTAAAAGATAAATAAAAGGGAAATATGTATATTACATACTTAAAAAACTTTCATTTCAAACTGGCTGTCCATCCCTACCTGTACTGTTTGTGTGCAGAGGCAGGCCTGATGCTCGTGGCTCGGTCATTTGGAAAAGCCAGGAACTCTTCCTCCTGCGTGTTCTGACTCCTCTCACTACGATGTACATGGAGTCGTGTTTTGTCAGCACTGAGGACAGCAGCACGCACCATCCCACGACAGCGAGCCAGTTCACTGGACCGAACACGAGGCAGGGTTCCCGTTGGATTGGTCACTTCTGGTGTGATGCCTGTGAAGCCGCCAAGGTTTCAAATTATTTTATCATGTAAATGAAAACTTACAGTGCGTGACTTTTCTGTACAAATGAATGTCAGTTACATTCAAGCCATTGCCAAATGAGTTGACACAAAGTTGATTAGGCCTATTAGCTCCACGCAACTCTCTGTATTTCTGAGAATGGCCATGTTTACCAACTGCCATTGCCTGGCCACATTGCTGCGCAGCGGCTTGGGTGCACAGGACATAATATATTTTACATCACAACTGAGGAGGGACAACAACTTTGCAGATGAAGAGGACTGTGGCAGCAGATGAAAGCATGGCTGAAAACCCCGAGAAGCATCCATGAAATGTTTCAGTTCTTGCTTTTTCTGCCAAGAAAAAACTGGACGTTCAGGAAAAGGAATAAAATCAAAGAGAGAAAATGACCGACGACAAAGAAAGACAAGGGTAACTACTGGTGTAGCTTTTCCTCATTGGAGAGTGTTGAACGAAGAAGAGGGACTGAGGTTAAACAAATGTTGCCTTACTGATCTTTGACAGGTTGGTAACATTTTTGTAAGATTTACTATACATCAGTCATGTCCTACTATCTTGGAACAAGGGAAATTTCTCAGTGTTTTTGTAATTACTTATGAACAACAGTGTTGTGTGTGTTAGCTAACGTTAGTGACCCAGTGGTTCTATTAAACTAACGTGATCTCTTCTAAAGAGTCCATCGTGTTTTTAATTCTCCGTATCCTCCTTGATTTCATGGGATAAATGCTCGACTGGGTAGCGGAGAGGTGGCGGTGGTGCGCAATCATGAAGGTTTAGACCTACGTCACGTAGAGGTGCTGACACCGTTGTTGTAGTTTATCTGAATTTCTCACATGGGCGACAGATGTTATGCACTACAGCTTTAAGGAAAAGTCTGGTAAGACCAAAAGCAACAATCCAGGAATCCTGTTTGAGCATATTGCTGAGCCTTTTTAAAAAAAAAAAAAAAGAAGAAGAAGAAACATCTGTGACTGTTTTCAAAGCTTTGTTTTAGGCAGAAACCCATCTTGGGACTGAGACCCACATTGTTGGCTTTGGTCTTCTTACATAGATTAATTTTTCAGATACTCACCAGGATTTAGTTTAGGCACAGGGTGTGTGGTCTCACTGTGACAGACAGCAGACAGGTGTAATGTGATGGTGTAGAAGCTGCAAAACTTCAGTCCAGTGAAATCTTCAGCTTTACTGCCACTCCTCTTCACAACATGCCCTAAGACATCTACCCTCTGACACACGTGGAAGCTCCCTTGCTGCCGTGCCGTAAAAGATAAAACTACATCCTGGAGAACACAACAGACAGAATAAAATCTCAACACTCACTGCTTAGTTCGGATGTACAAATAAGTAACTGAATCAATCGCATCCTTACCTGGCACTGACCAGGGGAGACTGTGCCAGTGGAGGGCTTCGCGGTGAAATGGGCTAACTTTCGGAAGCGGAAGTTGACGGGAAGCTGAGTGCAGAGGTTCTGCAGGACACACAGAAGGTCCACACGCTGGCCTGTCACACAGGTTAGGAAATCAAATCTTTGAGAGGGACTCGGCACCAGAGACACAGGCAGACCGGAGCCTGTCACTGCCAGCTCCACACCGCTGTTACCTGTGAGATGAACAAAAAGTCAGTTGTAATTAAAAATGTCAGTGTCATCCATTTTTAATTATTCTTCTTCATAAAATCAAAGAATGATCGGCTTATACAGTTAAACATTAACTGTCTTGCTGGCCCAAAAACAGTTCTCTGAGGTCTTGCATTATATCATGCAGTGTAAAGTGTGTGTGTGTGTTTGGATTGTGAGTACCATTATGGTGGGTGAAGCCATATTTGCTTCCCACTGACTCAAACAGCAGGAAAAGACAGTAGTCTTGTCGGCTGCCTGAGTGGACGTGCTTCTTGTCTTCTCTAAAGGGAACAATACGAGTTTTTAGCAGTAAGAACAAAATGAAACGATGACTTTATTTCCTTCACCAGCTCCTCGTTAGTATAGTGGTAAGTATCCCCGCCTGTCACGCGGGAGACCGGGGTTCGATTCCCCGACGGGGAGTAATTCACTTTTTTCCCCCTCTCTGCCTATAAAATTTACCATTGCATTATATCTACAGCACATTTACTGCACAACAATTTAATAGAAAGCTATTACATCAACATTTTAAACTGTGAAAATATTCTAAATCAATGTTTAGAACCCACTGGCACTCAAGCTCACTCTCATTTTCTGGAAAAAAGTGTTGTTGCTGTCAGACACATTCAGAGGCAACTTACCTCTTGCGGACGGGACTGAATCGTACTGCCACAGTGGTTTTATGATACGGTCCAAGTCGACCCTGTTTGGGGACACATACCAAGACGTGAGAGACGTCCTGGGTGGCTGGGCTGCACCGCTCCATTCCCTCCAGTAGGGCGGCGTCTGTGCTTTGCTGGAGGTGTGTTCCCTAAACATGAAACACGGTCAAAGCCTTGCTGTTTTGTTTTCGCTGTAGTATAACTTGCTGCCAGCAACACATGCTTGCTCTGAACGCATAACTCACCACCTCAGTCCCAGCAGCAGTGTCCTGGGGCAGGCAAACCCAGTCACATGCCTGGGGTGAAGTGTTTCTCAAAACCACATTCTTTACACAGGATGTCCCAAAGTACACGGCTCCAAACGACAGACAGGACACTGGAGCCTCCTGCAAGATGGCAAAGCACCTCTTAAGCAATGAAGATAAACTTCAAGGATCAATAAAGGTTTGCAGTGATGTACTACATGGATTAATTACCTTCAAGTCAAGGATCTCAAGGTGCTGGTCCACCACCTTGGCTCTGATACTGAGAACTAAAACAGAATGGTTCTGGAGTTTCACCCTGGCAGAGAGAGAGAGGCAGAGTTTCAGAACAAAAAGCACTACATTAGTGATCAATTTACCACTTAGCTGTAAATATTAAAATATGCTAAAAGTTCACCCAGAACATCTAAACGACAAAATAACAATCTTTTTTAGTTTTGCATGCTTTTATAAAAATCTTAAAACCTAAAATATGTAACTTAGCACATAGGGTCCAATCCCTTTAATGCATGACATATGTGTTTACAGTTATTTTGAAATGTTTGTAGCCTTTCTTACAGAGCCTTCTCATCAATCAGCCTGGGCCTGTCTGCATGCAGTTCCACTTTGAGCCACTGAGTGGCGCCAGCTGCTAGGACTCCACGACCAGGTGACAGCCTGACGGAGGAGTCTCCATTGTACTGCACTAGGAACATACCTTCAATGCACAAATACATGTGTATTGCAAAAGAGTGAATTCACTAAGTGCTGAATAAAACCACAGAAAAATGTGAAAGACAGGTGACAGATAAGCTATTGGGGAATTTAAAATCTTATACCCAACTGTTGTCCTTTAAAATACTCATACATAGTAACTCAAGGCAAAGAAATGTTTGATTTACCAGGTGCTGCTCCCTGATTGGTTATTTGGTGATGTTTGCTTATCACCTGACTGTTGGCAGCAATACAACCAAAGTCTATTACTGGGTCCATTAGGAGGGAGCAAGCTCTGGGGAACCTACAAGAGAACGTAGGAAAATACTAAGAGTTAAAATGTCAAAACATTGCACGTGTGTGTGTGGCTACGTCAGTAAATTACAGGTGTACAGGCGGTATGTTAACCCAGTTTAATATGTCGAGCCTTCTTACCCTATCAGAGGGATTTCAACAGTCTCCACATCATCTATACGAATCAGAAGACAGTCTCTGACCTCCTCCTCTTCCTCAGGAGTGAACTCCAGTAAGCCGCTTACAGACAGACCAGGAGCCACAAACTCTCCTGAGCTAGATGCTGCAAACTTGAACAACTGTCAAAAAAAGTTAAAAAGTAAGAATAAGTGGGAAAAAGGGCATCAATCAAATATGAACAATTATATGAACTACTGACATATGATGAACAACTTTGGTGGATCTTTTTGATTAAAATATCAACATTAACATTTAGAGACACATTTTAAGTGACAGACACTTACCATTAAAATAGTAACACAGTTATATTCATCGAACAGAGAGAGTGTAACGTTATAGGTCAATGAAGTGACACATAGACTCTTCAAAGAATGAAAAGTCTTTAAAAAACAGAAGAAACATAAATAATAAAGAATATCTGCACACTCTTATGACTAACATGCCTGTTGATAAATACTTAGTATGACAAAGATTACAGGCACACAGGTAGATAGGTAACACTAACATTGGCTAAATAGCTAATTTCCTGCACAGGTGTTAACGTTAGCTAAATTCTCTAACGTTATCAATTTAACGCTAGCTAAATTCTTAATTAACGTTAGCTAGCGTGTCATTTTTCCCTCTAACGTTAATTTAGTAAGTTTCGTTGTTAAAAGAGAACGCAAAAAGTCAGTTAAGTTTGTTACCTTTAGCGCAGGTTGTACAACGATAATTTTCCTCGGAGTTTTCCCGACATTTGTCGCCGTGACTGTCGTCTTGTAAACCTGTCCGACTCTCACGTCGTTAAACTCAACCAGCAGAGGCTTAATTCGGACGCCATTTACAGCCATGTTATAACTTTGTTAACACTTACTTAACGTTACGGACACCGAACGCTCCTGTTAAGCTAACGTTACGTCATTCCTAGCATTAACGCGCACGTGAGATAATTAACGGTGCAAATACGTTGACCTGCTGACTCACATTCCGATACTCGACTTTACCGTTGCTGTAGTTACCCGACTGCTAAACAGACGTTGGCAGCTCAGGTGGTTTCTAGGCGACGACTCGGTCTCACGTCGATGCACTCGATTTACGACCCTGGTCAGTCCAGGTGGACGGTGCAGCTGGCGACAAGGAGCATTTGGAGGAATATTTTCATTTCAGAGTCATGAAAGGCCATTATTAATATTCACAAAGATTCAAATTATTTTCCCAAATATTAGGCCTTACTTTCTGTCAGCTCATCTTTGCTTCTTTCTCAGCACCTCTACACTTTCCCAAAAAGTATTGAAAGTACAGCACAAGTAAAAAGTGCATGTGAAAATTCTCCATATAGCCTCTGGGCTACAATAGGACAAAATATCTCAGTCATAATACAAAATACCTAACATGATTTACAGATGATCCAACTTTTTGCAGTGATCCAACATTACAACTGAAACAAAACAACAGTTATTGGCTATAATCTACCAAAGTTCTTCTAGTTTTATTAACTAGTAACAGATGGAGTAAAGGTATCCATTTTCTTTGAAAAAATGTTGTAAAGTCTACAGAAACAGAAATAGTAAAGTACATAGTTTCCCCCAAAAAACTACTGTACTAAAGTACAGTAACTATTTATTTCTACTTTGTTACTGTACAACACTGCATCATACATAAATCAGTCTCAAATATGCCGTTCAACACAGACTAAATGTTTTATTCCGCAACAAAATTGCAATAACACACCTGTTGGCAGTCTGGATGACTTTCCCTTTTTTGTTACATAGTTTGGCTGCACTTTGTGCCTTGCAAACCATAAATGCATTTAAATTTCAAGCTTAAAATCAACAAATGCACACTTATCAGTAGAGTTGATGAGATTCATTTAAAAGAAAAATGCCTTTATTTTGTATACAGCTCTGAATCTGAAAATATAAACATCATGTATTTAAAAAATGTCGCATTTTAAAATTTTAGAACAGAAAGAAAGATGAATACATTTTATTAGTTTGCTGGGATTTCACACAACAGCGGGGTTCTT
This sequence comes from Naso thynnoides, assembly GCA_029783665.1. Classification (NCBI taxonomy): domain Eukaryota; kingdom Metazoa; phylum Chordata; class Actinopteri; order Acanthuriformes; family Acanthuridae; genus Naso; species Naso thynnoides. The sequence continues at coordinate 13,867,863 of JAQLOL010000016.1, read as the reverse complement.
CCATATTTTATCATCATAAATATTAGAGGTACATGTGATTTAATTGCTCACCCTGCAAAGCTGCGCCCAGACTGTTTTGTGATAAGAACTAGTAACACTCTTCTCCAAATCCTCCTGATTAGCATCTTCTGCTGAACTTCTCTTCCAGCCCACCAGAGAGACACAGACTGACGCTCTGCTCTGACGTCCACTCATTGCTCTCCCTGCCTCCCCTCATGCTCGGCGGTGAAAACAGCTGGTGTGGGTTTGTCGTTTCTCGCCTCGTAGTTTAGCGGTCTTTAGGCCTCCAGGCCAACGAAGCGCACACATTGCAGGAGGACGTCACTCACAATAATTAACAGAGGGCAAGAAACCACAGGAGCAAATGAGTATTTTCTCTAGATAACGCTACCTTCAGAGAGATGTCTCCTCCTTACCATCTCAGACTGGGACGAGGGTGTCCTCCTCTTCCGCCCCTGCCTCCTCTTTGGCTTCTTTTGCTGTGAGGTGAGTTAATATTGGAGGTATGAGAGTAATACTGGATGTGCATGATGGACAATTCAAGTGTTTTTCTGTTTGTTCTGTTGCGGGTGAGGATGATGGCTAAGCTCACCCTCTGGTTCTTCGTCACTTTCACTCACCCAAAGTTGAGCCTATCTGTCTTGGAGACACAACCAGGCCACCAGCTCTGGACTCAGCAGCTGGTTCCTCTCTGTCAGAGTCTGAATGCACATGAGAAACTCACTACAACATAGTTCATTCTTGTCGAATACTGTGACCCAGACAAGCCCCAACGAATCCCGCACATTTTGTTTCCTAATTCTAGTATTCTCTTCTAATATAGCACAGTGACTCATTACGGTACTATGTTTGAAAATCGGGATGGTGTATGGGGCTACGCAGTTTCCGTAGTGTAGTGGTTATCACGTTCGCCTAACACGCGAAAGGTCCCCGGTTCGAAACCGGGCGGAAACATATTTGCCTTTTGAGTTACAAGGGCTTTAATGACATGCAGTGTGTTGACAAAATACAAAAATAACCCAAATTGATTGTAAACGCAGTATTCAGTAGTATGGCAATAAATCTGAGGATTAACAGAATGGATTTTGTTTGCTTGCATCTTGGAATCAAACATCACTGGCATAATGATTTCATTTTCATATACATCTGATTAACAACACAACTACCCTTCTGTTTCTTATTCAGTCATTTATTCAGCATGATTGTCATGAGTATTGGATTTTATAAAACATGGTAATTGTAGCCACTACATTAATATACTGTAGATGTGGGCTAACATGCAACAAGGCACGAAATGCTTTTTTTTTTAAGAAAAACTTGTTTTTCATGTGATTTTCAACACTACTCATTGCATATTACAGCACTTAGTACAGCATTCAAATTTAAGTGGAGGAAAAAAAAATATTCAGTCTATGATTCTGATCAACAAATCAGTCAACTGTAGTTTGATTCACTCAGAGGCCCGCTGATGTACTCAGCTACTAATGACAGTTATGACTACATGTGGCTGGTATAACAACACACAAGAGTCTTCAAATGATGAGCATATAAACCTGTTCCAAGTGTGCAAACATTATTATTGGCATGACTGTAAAATGTAGTTCTTGCATGTGTGTGTACATGCTTGCAAATAGACTATATGTTGCTGAAACACAAGGTCAGTTTTTGATCAGCAGTACACACTTTGATTTGGACATTTCTTGGGTTCCACTCTTCACCAGCTGGCTTCTCAATAACAGAAACCATTTGCAGAGTCTTGAAAAATTTTCACTTCCTTCTCTAATGATATCATGATCTACAGTAGCTACTGACTGACTAGCATAAACCTTCACAGTCCTGACTTCAAGCATCAAACTACAAACACTTGAAGCCAAAAAAACCCCCCAAACAGTAGATTATTGAATGTTAAAGTCTGTAACTGATGAAACGGACTCCTGCAGATGCAAGAAGTGGCTGCAGGAAAGTCTGGAGGTCACTTTCAGAAACTAGCTCAAACTAGCTGCACCTTTCTCATCACACCAGTCTGATGGCTCAGGTTCTAGCTCTGATTTTATTTCACATCCTGTCCCTACTCTCCTTCTGTGGCTTCAGCTTCGGCTGACGTGGTTTGATCCTTCTGCGAAGCGTCCAGTGCGAGCTGCATGGCCCAGACGCTCAGAGGCCTCATGTACGCCAGAGAGCGGAAGATTCCCTTCTCACAGTAGGCTTCAGGAGTCTGAAAGGCCATGCCCAGCCTCTCCCACACGGTCCGGTAGCAGCCCTCTGCCGTGCGCATACCCTCCTCCAGCATACCCTGAGAAAAAACAAAGGGTCAGCTACTATTAGGGCAGTGTCTTCAAACAAAGCTCATATCGTTAAATCAATTCCCGGGGTGCACGTGGATCCTTTTTTCAGCTTTGTAAAAAAAAGTGTAATGTGCCATTTTAAAATCTTGGCACTAGATTAAATTTTTGAAACTGTTCCTGTTGGGAACAAACATAGAACTACACAGTATTATGCATGTGGCAGGTGCAAACAATAACTTTCTTGAGTTAAGAATTTTCAAGTTGAATTTTTCTTGAGTTATTTTATTCTGGGGAACAGCAAAATAATTCCTGAGTTGTATATGTGACACAAAAACTGCTTTGCAGCCCAAAAAGTAACCAGATGAGGTGAGAAAGACAGTAGATGTCACCTTTTCTCAACAATAACAACACCTGTGACTAATTATGAGTGTGTTACAGCTCATTGTTTTACCCATTAAATGTAGAGTAGCAACACAGACACACCTCATGGATCATTGTGGCTGCCAGTCCATACACCACCCCAATCCAGACCTCATCTGACTGCACGCTGGAGCGGTCGGGCACGCCCTCAGGACGCATGCCGTTCACTGCCCCCATCTGGCCTCCAGCAAAGCTCATTACATTCAAGTCAAAGACAGATTTCAGTGCGCTTTGGATTTTCTCTTTTGGAAAAGCCTGCAAGGAGAGAGGAAGTGATGTGAGACCACAAAGCTTAAACATATTACTCAATCTGAAACCACTACTTTATTGAGATTGTTTAAAATTTGCTGCTTGGCATGTGGGGGAAGAAAGAAACGTTGGTTAATGAACAAAAAGAATGTGCGCAATCGGACATGAACGTACAAGATTTTAAAAAATAACAGTAATCCCAAACCTGGCAGTATTCAGACACTATTTTATTGTTTTAAGTAAATTGAACATTTATAGTATATGCTGACACCACACACACACACACACACACACACACACACACACACACACAGCCCTTGTACACCTCACTTGATGGAGTCCTGTCATTGACGTAATGCATTTCCAAGTAACTTAACCCAACCTTAAACCATTTCAACTAAATGCCCAACCTTGACCCCCATCCCCACCCGAACTATACGTTATACTAACACTAAACCTAAAACTAAATCATAAAACTGGGATATTTAGATATTTTAGGTGTTTTCAGCTTATCATGGTAATTTCAGAGAGCACATGTTGCTATTGGCTGCTAATCACTGCCATTCTTGTACTGACAGGTGATGTCAGTCTTAAAAATGATTCCCCAAATGCTCCATGAGGAGTTGGGGCACGTTCATACATGTTTTGTACTATATGCTATAAATAGACAAAGGAGGTATCAGGATTGTATCCTTAGGCTCTCATGTCTGAAGGGGGTACATGCCCATTTGCTTTTGTACAACAGCCAATAGTAATGTCCTCTTTTTGAAATGACCTGTGATTGGCTAAAGTTTCTTGTCAGGGGAAAGATTTTCCAAAGTCTGAAAACAGCTAAGAGGAGATGTAGAGGTCTGTTTGTTTTTTCTCGGAGCACAAGAATTACAATTCACTGATTTTTTTTTTTTCTTCTTCTTACTTTTTTTATGCTTAAAAGATTGAGGCTCAAGTATAAACTTACCTGGAAGTCTCCCTCTCCCAGTCCGGATGCTCTCAGGAACCAGTGGCCAGCACACTGGTCAGACATGACACTGTTAGAAAGGTCTCTCCCACTGCTGTCATAGTTGTAGTATTTGCCTAAACATTAAAGGAAAATGGAAAATGAAGGAATGCGGGAAAGCCATTTTAAGTTCCAAGCAACTTCGCGATAGGTGTCATAGCTCACCGTTCCACAGCAGTTTGTCAAAAGCAGCGCTGCCCCTGTTCAGTAAGTCTCTGTAACGCTGGTAGGACTCTTTCTTGTCCACCAGTCTGGCCATCTTGCACATCACACAAAGGGACGCCAACCAAAGGCCACCACAGTATGCACTGTACAAAAAAACAAAGAAAGACAGAATGAAGAAAAAAAGAAAGTTCATTGCGATGTCTCACTCAGATGCAAATGGAAGTTGCATAAAAACCCTTGAATGGAAATTCAGTCTAGTGTAACAACTTGTCATACCCTGACACTGAAGGTTGACCTCTTGCAAAAAGAACTTGTCAAGCTAAAACTAACTGTAATGACACTAGTACCTATTAACAACCCACTTGTTTCTAATTGTGTAAATGTTGTAAACAGGAACTGTCAGTTTTTGAAGCCGAAGCTTTTCATCCCCTCAGCCTCTGAACTCCACTTCTCTGCAGTCCCATTTAGAGAAGTGCTGCAGTTACGGACAACTCTACTCTTCTTGATTTCTGTCACATGTCACGCTTTTTTCCATTTCCTGTCTCCTCTCCCTCAGCCCTGCCATCCTATACACACTTGAAGTCACAAATGCAATAATCACACAATAGTTCTTTTCTTTAAGTTGTAATTAGTTTATTAAATGACCTAAATTTAATTTAATCAAAATAAAACGGTTTAATCAATTGGAACCTACACACTTTGTGATCCAAGGCTCCTCATTAGTTGATAGAATTTAAATATCTTAAGTTTTTTAAATGTTTACTCTGTGTGAAGGATGACTGGAGAATATCACAGATCACAATATATCTTAAGTAACTGAGATATAAAGGAAGTAGTCCTGTTTACTGAGAGGATACTCTGCAATGTCAGTGTCATGTTTTTTTTCATCTTCTCACCTTGGACCAGTCACTGTCCAGCCATCATAGGTCTGGTCAGCATATCCAGAGTTCTCTATCAGTCCATCACCGTCCAGGTCGAACTTCAACTCCGACTCCATCACCGCCTAGCAGACCAACCAGAATACAACAGCTCCAGTACATCCAGGTTTTATATTACTACCACAGGTGGGAAACAATGTCTAAATGTCACGCTTCACGTGGGTCGGTTTTACCTCGCAGATGGGCCACATGTCCTGCAGGTACTGACTGTCCTGGGTGAGATAAAAGTCCCTGTAGACCTGCAGGACAAACTTCAGGTTCAGGTCTTTCCAGCCCGCAGTGTCGTGGATGAGGTAGGCGTTCACTCTCTGCCACGGCTCATCATCTATGGACAGAATCATCATGTTATCCCGAGAGACGTTCAAAGTGACCGGTTCAAGCAAGTTTCAACTCTCTGTAAGTTGATTTGAACGAAACCTGCGAGTGCCCAAGAGGTTAAAGTTGCAGTAGGTAATGTCTGCTAAGGAACTCACAAGCTAACCTTACAAGTAGTTATTGAGATTTTCCTCCTCCTACCTGGGTCTCCGATGTCGTGAGGCACAACATTTTTGGTCTTGACTGGAGAATAAACCCCACTCATCAGATGGAGCCTCTCTGTTAGGTCCTGTTGAACCACACTGCCAGCTGAGAAGAGAGACATTCTGTAAAAACTGGCCCTGGTGTTGATCTTTAGGCTAATCGAATACAAATGTTCAAATATTGTAATAGATAATAACAGTACTTTACTCACCAATATCATATTGCACACTCAAGGCAAGTTTGGGCCACAGCATGATAAGTGCAAAGGAAGCATAGAAGTGCACATCGTACGTGTTGTACATTCTGTACTCCTGACCTGAAAAATAGCAGTTCAGTGGGTCATAACATATTTAACATTAGCAGGTGTTCCTTTTTACTTCTACCAACTATGAGTATCTCTGAAAAGTTAAATATACATTTAAAACCACATATACAGAAAGTTGTAAGGCTAATTTAATGTTTCTTTTGTTGGTGAAAGCATATTAACTTATATTTTCCTCCGTTGAGACCCTGAATTATCCAAGGTATGATTTCCCGGACTACATAACCTTTTCAAACCTCGTGTTTTGTTTGAGCAACAGTGGAAAACCTGAAGGTATCCAGTGTACAATAAATCTGCACATTACAGTAGCTGGAATTGGCATTTTTTGCTTTACAAAATTAGCAAGGTGAATAATCAATCATTCAAATAGAATATAAATCATTTTCTGCGGATCAGCTAATCAATTGATTAACTGTTTCTACTCTGAAGAACTGTTTTTTT
>JAQLOL010000016.1:13829794-13853458 GCA_029783665.1 Naso thynnoides | reverse complement strand
GACAACTCTAGGTCAGTTAGACGAGTCTATTTAAATGAGATGTTTGGTTTTTTTGCACATTAAGCCTTCTAATAACAATATTTCCAATCGTATGCAAAGTCCACACAATTATTATGACAAACGGTGCAGTCTTAAGAGCTGGAGGTGGTTGCTGAGGCGAAAACTGCTGAAAACAAAGGAGGCTCAGGGGCATCCCAAGTGCTTTGACAATCCATTAGGAAAACACTCATTTTAAAACGCGAAACAATCACCATATTGTTTAGCGGTGTTCTCTCAGGTTAGAACACTAAGACACAAAGCTGAACAGCGGCTAATAAGCCAGAAACGGCTGTTTGTTTGTGTCCCGAAGCAGCTGAAGTGAGCCGTTTCCACGGTAAAAGCCGCTGTTCAACTTTGTGTTTCAGTCGAAGCACTTGATATACTCCACCCTTTCCGTTGTTTTCAGGCGTTTTCAGCTAGCGGTGGCCTCAGCAAGGAGCTCCAGCTCTCGTGACCGTACCTTTCATCATGATAAAGCTGTTGAACATTGTATATGACTGGAAATATCCTTATAAGGTCTAATGTGCAAAAACAAACTTCTCCTTTAAGACTGTCTGTTGCCTAAAATAACTGCATAAAATGGACTTAATTTGAGACAGAATAATCAGCCACCTCTCCCCCTGGCTAAGCCTGAGATGAGAGCTTTATTGCCATGGCAACAGTCTGGTTATCACAGTGATATTTTCTGTTTTTCTGAGACAAAAGGACAAAAAAGAACATTTTACTTTGGAAATAGGAAACTGTGCTTGCAAATATTTGGATGTTGGTAGTAGGGCTGCACGATCTTGAAGAAATGTCTAATAATGCAATTGATTTGATATGATTTGCAGTATTAGAGAAGGAGATCATTTTTCCGTCATTTTCATTTTCATTTAAAAACATTCAAATGCTTATTGTATGATTTTTGCAGGGATCTGTACCAAAACAAAAATGTTATCGTTAGTCTTAAGAATATGATGTGAAGGCCAGGAAAACTCTGCAGCACCACAATATTTGAATTAAATCTTAGTTTGACACACACATTTCTCCCGTACACCCCTGCTCTTTAAAATCTGCAGTGGGTCAAATGGCGATTTCAATCAATTCGATTAATTTCGCAGCTAGCTCTAGTTGGAAAGAGCTCTTAGAAGAGAGAAAGTGAGTCTGAAGGGATATAAGCAACCCAATAAAAAGTTACAACAATCAAGAACTAGTGGAGATTTCATTCATTCTTTCTGCTAGCTGAACTAATTGAGGAAAAGATTTGCCTTTAGGAGAAATATTAAATGTAATGATCTCCCACTGCCACTCATGAGTGATGCTGGTGTGTCCCCCATGTTTTTCTACTCTGTTAAACGTCTTGTTTTACCCATGATGCCCAACACAACAGGTTTTCTACGTCCATCTTACATTAGTCACTCACAGACAGGCTTTACGCAACAGGCTTCTTTAAGTGTCTATGGTAAAGCTGAATTTAAGTTCAAGACTTGGTCTAATTTTATGTAGCTGGCCCCTGGTGCCGGTTTTTCCTACCAGAAAGTTATTCCAATACCTGAACTTTGTAAACACAAAGTACAAATCGACCTGGATGAATGTCATATTGTCCGCTTGTGTACTCGCCGATACCCGATCCAGCACATTAGGCCATATTAAAGACATTTACAATACTGATATCATCATATCATCGTTATGGTAATAACCTTATTGCATTTGCAGGCCTCTTTACTCTTTAGCAGACCTTTCATTATAGTTTAACCTGCTTTTATTGCTGCAGAGGATTTGATATCATGGAGGAGTAAATAAACTCCACCCTATATTTGAAGATGACCTGCAACCAGAGCTCACATGCCATTACCAACACTTTAAAAACTACTTGTATATTTCCTCTGGAAAAAAATTAAAGTCTGTTAAGTTTACCGCACACTTCTGAGCTAATAGAACACTTTGTCAGTCAGTGCTATAATTGCACTACCAAGGCCAAACTACAGCCAACAAACATCCAAAAACTGTCCATTAATCTTTCACCCGTTCAGTCAAGTGATTATGGTGCTTCTCCTATTTAATGCAGATAAAAGCAAATAGACACAGCAGCTAAGTTGTTCATTGAGCCATTGTTTTACCAAACAAAGGCAGTAAGCATGATCATCTGTTTTATATGAACAGGGAAACTTAACTAAGTCAATACTGTTTTGTTTCACCTACAAACTGAGCTGCCTTAGTGTGGACAGATCAGTGTTGTATATGAGTGGAGCGTGGGGAAAAGTCAATACGATAACTCATGCAAGTGTCAACCGTTTCAAGGCAGGACTGCAATTTACACAAGCTCTCCAGCTGTAGGGTTGGGAAATATGACACTATAGGCTAATGTCTCCCCACGCACTGCCTTGTAGAAACATGTAGCAAATGCAAGTACAGGTTGCTAAGACATATGAAGAAACACTTTGTTCCAATGGAGGTTGCACTCGAGAGAGAGAGAGTGCGCTGTGAAATCACAACTTGAAATACATGACAAGTAATAACGAACTCAACCACGGCTAAAACTGGTGCATGCAGACACAATGCATTTGCACTGTTTTCCACAAGAGCCGGGGGACGGGAATGTCTCACCTGACTCCAAGGCCGATGTGTTCCAAGACGTTGGACAGTGAGACATCTTTTGCCTGAAAGGGCTTCCTCTTCTCCTTGAACTCGTGTGCCAAGCAGATGCGCCAGCCCTCCTTGGGCACTCCATATCCCATTTCCTTAGAGACGTACCTACTCATGAGGTCCGCTGTGGACTTTTCACCCCACTCGGTGGTCATTTTTGCAGGGTTCCCAGGAAAAGATAGCTTACAGCGGCGAGGGGCAAAGAGGCAACACTTGTGACTACACCAGAGAGCTGTTACCACCTTTTGTCAACAGGGTCAGTTTACTGCACCTTCACCATTGAGCAAAGACACTGCGGAGGTGGGTGGGGGGGTCACTACATACAGCCTACAGCTCTGTAAGTGGATCAGTAAGTTGTGAAGAGGCATTCCTGTGGGTACACTGAATACCTGCAGAACAGGTGTTAAATAATTGCTTCTTTAGGTAGGAGGTCCCAGGGCCATTCTAGATCTGTTTACAAAGCTTTTAGTCCTCACAGCTCACTCTGAGACTGCAGCAGCTTGCTTCATCGCCCTCCAGATTATTGTTTCTGGATACAGCAGACCCCTTTGGAGACACGCTGCATGGAGTCCGGATGAGTCTGCGCTGTCAGCAGCCGTTGCTGAATGGATGGATGACAGTAGAGCTACAGGAAGTACCGTTACTGAGGATGCCGATCTCAGTCATTTAGCTGGGACGCCTACAATGAGACAAAACATGATAGAACAAAATGTTTAAAAGCACGTTTAACTTGCTGAAGACATCACCCGGTGTAACGTTACGTACAAGAGGGCCGATACCTGGCAAGTAAACAAGGTTAGCTGCACAACCGCAACCTGATTATAATTACCGTTATGTACGTTACCTCAATAATAACTCATGTACCGTTAGCTAAACTAAACCACACTTAGAGCCACAGAGAAGTAGCTAACTTAACTCGCCTAGTCGCCATCAAAAGCAGGACAGAAGAGATTATTATTGTAAATACCGGACAGACAGCGTCATCCTTCTGCAGCGCTAAGCCGACCTCTGAAACCCTGAGCTTCAGCTAGCACTGCTCACTATATGCAAATCGCTTATATTGTCAGTGTTTTGCACATTCTTTTCCCCTCACGTTTGTCTGTCAGGTAACTGTTTTAACCCAAGGCTGCACAGGGTACCTCGTCCTTTTACAACATTTGCATATTCACATTTAAACCAAGCCACTAACCTTGTATTAAATTATGTACCAATGAATTGCTTTTTGACGCTGGCGTTTAATCAAATAAAAATCAGACAGCCTAGAAACGAACCGTGCCTGACAAGCCTTACTCAGGGATTGAATGAGAAAGCGCAACAAAGCCGCTGTTCAGACTGTACCATTTGGAGTGAGAAGTGGGGATTATATTCGTCTCTATTCTTAAAATGGGCTCCCAATTGACAGGCGTTGACACATTTATATAAGCGTTCATTTTATATGTGTGTTTTGAAACCAATTATGTTGAATTTGTGGCGCTAGTGCGTTAAATAAACGTTATCTGCCGAAATGGAGCTTTCGCCTCCCGATAAGTTACCATAGCAACAGTCTACCTATCGGCGACCGTGCCACGGGACGGTTTCAGAATGGCCGACCAAAAAACATTTCTGAAATTCTGAAGTGCTGTTTTAGTCTCAAAGATGTGCTTATATTAGTTAGAGATAAGACTCGGACATTAAACCCTAACATCTACTTTAGGATAAGGTCTTATTCATAAAATGTACTGTTTTTTCTTAAGGAGTTTTGTTTTCCGTGGTTCGCGATTGGTCGTACACCAGCGGATACAGTATAGCGTTACTTGTTTACTGTAGCTCGATTGCTGGCTAACTATGTAGCTAACTAGACAAGCTATGTGCAGTTCTCCTGGAAAGGCAGTCAACTTTTGTTTTATTTTGTACGGAAAGTAGATTTTTGGGGCCATTGGGAAAAGACAACGTCGCTGTCTTGCCGCTGTATCGTTTGAACCGAAGGTTTGTGTTTATATAACCCGTAAAAAAGTAGCCATTAGCCAAAAAAAAAGGACCCAAACAAGTTAACTTTGGTCTGCACTCTGACTGGCATATAACATTAGCGGTGTTAGTATTCTTTGGCCTGAACAAAAAAATAAAAGTATATCGGACGGTAAGGCATTTTTTTCTCCTTGTTAACGACTGGAGTTGTACATTCATAACGGAGCACTGTCGGTGCGTAACATTGCAGATGATCGAGGTGGTGGCCTCCATGGCCAGAGGCCCCGTTTTCCTTGCCGGGGAGCTAATGGAGTGTCTCATAACATTCACCAACCCGATGTCCCACCTCTCCACTTCTGCCAGCAGGTAGGATTCAACTCATGTCACCTCATCACTGACTGATCGTAGACCTGAGCATGCCACCTTTTATGAATTTGACGTGAAAAATTCTTATATTAAACAAACACTATTAATAATAATACCTGATTATGAAAGACTAAAAATGACTACACATGATCATGCTTCTAATTTAAGATGAGGGTCACTGTGTTCTCAAACAAGGACTGGTACCTACTGCTGGTGTTAAATGATAGCCAAGTATTAAGGGCTGTTAACTGTTACCTCCTCCTTAAAGAATCCTAAACTACTTTGGTTGTTTTTAGATTCAATTCTTATTTGTTTCTGGCCATGATATTGAAGCATGATGGCTAAGACAGACACAACTGTAACCATCATATCAAAGATGACCTTTGAAACTGGGACCCTGTGATGCAGGAGACTTAAATCAATCACTTAACCAGTCACTTCGCAAATGTCCTAGTGTAACCCTTGTTTTTGGACTGTGTCACAGTGAGATGCTGGCATGGGCCAGTGCACAGATCCACTGCCAGTTTCATGCCAGTGAGAGCAGAGTGGCCCTGCCAGCACAGGGCAACAAACAGGATGTCCAGGCTGAGAGCGACACGGTGCTCATTCCAAGCAGAGGTTAGTGGAGGAAGGAACAAGCAGAAATGATCATTGCAATCTGTACGTAGAAAACTCTTGTAGAAGAATGTTCACATTAACTGTGTTTATATGTATTCTAAATAAACTGCGTAGTTTTGCCGCAATATAAGGCACATTTAACTAGCAAGTCTGCGGATGAAGAGATCTAGCATTGTAGTTGTTGTGGCTTTTTGCGTAAAATGTCCTAAATTACCTCAAAACTAGTTCCTTTCTTCAACAGGTGAGCGAGGGCAGTGTGTGCTGGACACACCACCCAAGATATTATTTTGTGACCTGCGCCTCGACCCCGGCGAGAGCAAAACCTGTAAGTGTGCATGTGTTGAAAAAAAACAAAACAAACTACATTCTGTAGGTTCACATGATCGCGATTTTAACATTTTGACATGCTTTCTCCATTCCCTCAGATTCATACAGTGAGATTGTACCCATTGATGGTCCTCCAAGTTTCCGTGGTCAGGCGGTGAAGTACGTCTACAAACTGACCATTGGCTGCCAGAGAGTCAACTCTCCCATCAAACTCCTCCGGGTTCCCTTTAGAGTGCTGGTTCTGCAAGGTGAATAACAGAGAAAAAACATAACTGCAGCAACAACCAGATGAATGCGCCTCTAAAATTCTGCTCCCAAATCAGAAATCTCAAATGTTGACATTTTCCTGTCTAACCTGTAGGCATGCCCGAGCCTCCATTTCCCCGGGACGAGGAGGTTTCTCCCTCCAACCCGTTCCTGGAGGAGGAGGAAGCAAGTCGGCGGGATGCTCGGCCTTTGGAGAGAGCACTGGACATGCTGATGGTCACCACCTCTAGACGCTGCCCCCGTGAGTCTTATTCTCTCTTTGCAACTTGCTATTGTTAAATGTAGCAATATGTGACATATGCTCAGAATTTATATTTGAAACCTTAAAAAATAAACTAACATTATAAACAGAATGTGAAAAGTGTCAGTTCCTGCTTTATGTGATAGATTAAAAGTAGTTATGTAAGTGCTCTGTAGTTTGTTCCCTTGAATGATACTGGTATTCTGCTTTTATTCTTGTCCTCATTATATTTAAGAGTTTTAAATGTTCAGATGCAATATTTGACCTGTTTTCTTTGTTCCGTCCAGACATGTTTAACATCACCAACATGCGCGGGAAAGTGGCAAAGTTCTGCATCTTCAAGACTGTTTACAGACTCGGAGAGGACATCATCGGCACATTCAACTTCTCAGAGGGAGACATTCCATGCTTGCAGGTGTATCTGCTGTTTTTAGCTTTTGTGCAAGTTTAGTTTGTCCTGTTTAATGAAGTGGGTAAATTATTATAACCCTCTGTACTGTCCCTGTGTGTGTTTGTTTTCCAGTATTCAGTGAGCCTTCAGAGTGAGGAGGAGATCCAGGAGCAGTACCAGCGGCGTCCAGGCCAGGCCGTCAGCGTGACTGGACACGGGCGACACCTGGAGTCCTGCCTGCACACGGCGTCCAGCCACTTCTCTCTCCCCATCCCCCTGAACGTCACGCCGGGCTTCAGCACAGACATAGGTCAGTTAGCTAAGGGCTGAAACATGTCTGTCTCTGTCATATGACATCAACATTTCAGATGTTTATGTGTCGCTGTGCTAATACTTGCTGATAAGTCTGATGGGAAGGAAGCACTACATGTTGTATTTATTTATTTTTAATTTAATCAAACATGAAATCTCTTCACCTCAAAATCAGTGTAATCCAAACCAGTTTCTTTTTGGTAGGTGGGACTTTAGTAATGGAGTGCCTCATGCATTAAAAGAGGATTTTTTTTACATGGATAAAGTTAAAGCTCTCTAACAACTTTAACTAAAAGCTCCCTGTTTTGACCCCTAGTGGCACTTTGGAGTCATGCTTTTTGAACACACAAACAAATTACACATATTTTAGATTTAGTGTGACTTGAACGCTAGATAAATCTTCAAGACTATTTTTTTTTTACCAATCATGTTAAGAAGTTTCTTCCGTATTTATGCTTTTGTCAGATGCTCATCAAGCTGCTTGCTAACGCCAAAACATGCAGAATAAAGTCAAACTGTTATTGATCACAGATATATACTCTGTCCATGCAGTGATCCTCAGGTGGCGCCTGCACTTTGAGTTCGTCACCGCACGGGAGCCGATGGAACCGCCCACGGTTCTGCAGAACCAATCAGAGGTCACCGTGTGGAGCGGGGCGGAGCACGTCGACGTGGATACCTTCAGCTGGGATCTGCCAATCAAAGTCCTGCCCACCAATCCAGCCCTGGCGTCCTACATGTCCCACTTTACAGGGAGCAACAGCATCAATATATGACTGCTTTATTTGTGAGACTGTGATGGTGAGATCAACAGGAGTAAATATTGCTTCTGATGGTATCGACAGATGTTTGCGTGCGTGTGTGTGTGAGACAGAGCGAGAGAGAGAGGAAGACTTTCTTTTGGTTTCAGAGGAGAAATGCCGCACAGAGTTGCACGTTGCAGGAGCAAAGGAGCATTTTTTTTGTCCTTGTTTCTTTGTATATGCAGGGCCAGTGATGTAAAATGTAAAATATGCAACCTATATTTTGCCTTTTTTCTTATGCGTTTTATGTTGCATCTCAACTTTAAATGCATCTTTCCTTTTTGGACCTCACTGACCTCATGAAGTGCAGCTCTTAGTGGTTGCTGTGCATTTCTGTATTTATTTAATTTCCTTTATTCACTCGCAGTCTTCTTCCTCTTTCTCATTTTATGAAACTACTGTTTTTACTCAAACTATTTTTAATGTTTAAAAGTTTTTGATTTTGTTGTTTTTTTTTTTGTCCCTCAGCTTGAGCAAAGGTTATTGAGATGTAAATATAACAAAAGACAAAATAAAAGGTGTGATTTAAATATGACAGATTACATTTGAAGATTCATTTTTTTCACAAAAGTCAACATCTTTTAAACAAGATTTTTATTTGGAGGGTAAAAGAGTTACAGCAGAGAGCAGGTCTAATTCAACAAGAATACTTGTATATATTAATATGTATATATGTGGTTATATTTACAATAAATCATTATTGGATTAATTTAAAAAGAAAACGCACTTTGCTTAATATAAATGTTACTAAAAACGTCCAAATCCTCGACATAAGAAGTCCCCCAAACAAACAAACAATCCCACACAGCTTCTGTTTCTTTTAGCATGTAGCTTGCTAGCAGCTTACTATAATAACCACATTTAAACATGCTGAACACGATGCTCCAAAAATTCTCCGCTGAAAAAAACTGCAGTTAACTCAAACACATTTTCATAGGGCGCACATTAACTGGTAACTCACATTTCCTTCATCAATGATACAATTCAAATGAAATAATACGCATTCTGTCAAAGTTTTTATAAGTACAATATGTGTAATAAAATGGTTACTGATATACTAGAGCGAGTATTGGTTTCACGGGCAAACAGATTGAACAGAGAGTTACTGGTCTGAGCGCTTTTCTAGCCTTCCAGCTGCTGCTGCAGCTGAAGCGACCCGTGACTCGGGTCCTTCATGTCCTCCCCCGGGGAGCAGGGCAGGCGGGGGTCAGCCGTCTGGACCAGAGACACTTTGCAGGTCACTGGCTCCACTCGCACCTCACACCACGCGGGGAAATCCACCGGCCGATGCACCCTACGTAGACATTAAAGAAAAATGACAAGAGTTTCACCCTTGTGACTTAAGAACACTTTTCCTCAAATCTCCACTTCATTATTCACCTCCTTTTCTCTGGTTCAGGAGTGTCACACAATAATGCACTTGCAAGAAAATCAAGCATTCCTGTAAGTTTCAGGATATGATGGTGATCTTCCAAAACAGTTAACGTTTTCAAGAAGAGTGCAAGAAGAAAGGCTTAAAAAATGACAAAGTGCGTTTACTCTTCAACAGTGTCGGACTAGTTACTAGAAAAAAGGGTTGTATTACACATTACTAGTTATTTTTTTAAAAGTAGTGCATTACTTTGCCTAATTACTCATTGCTGAAGGTAACCAGTTAAACTACTAGTTACATTACTTATGCATTACTCCGTAACATCACCAACATCACCACCTTATAAAGTTAAGCCTTACATACGCCCATTAGTACTGATCTGCATTCTAATAAGGACGACAAAAACAAAATGTCTCTCCGATGCTCTTTTAATACAACAAATCTGACAGCAAAAGTGTGAAAATAGGATAAAGAACTTACGGTAATGCAAGCAACTGGGTACTTCTTTGATCAGTAGCTGTAATGTGACTTCTGAATTAGCAGGAGTAATGCCTTACTTTTACAGTTACAGACAAATGTAATCTGATTACAGTATCTAGATTACTTGTAATTACTTAAACCATAGTCATGTTTGTGGTACTTGTATCTTTGCTGCTTCACTACTTCTTTGAATACATAAACCCTAATGTCACGTTTTAGCTTTCTATGTAACATTTTAGCACCAATTCATTTCTTGAAAGACCCATGATTTTGTTGATTGTGGTGAAAAATGTGATCAAATCTGCTTAAATTATTTGACCTAATCTTAATTAATAGGTCACAATATAAAGTGCAGGTTTTATAATGTGCAGTCCTCATAGAACCTTAGCAGTTTCAATCCCTGTTTTTCAACTCATGGTGCGGGAACAGTTTCATTTATTTAAGTGTTATACATTCCTGTACTTCCATAACCCTGTTTAAACTAGACATTAACCCTGCACATGCAGTACTCAGTACTAATTTGACCTCTATGCACTGTAATCGGTGCTAAACTGTTACATAAAGTACCTCTAATTTCACCTGACAACATTTTTCCCGAGAAGACACATTAATATACGTCCACCACTACAAAGTAACTTTTACTAATGTGCTCAGCGCTGCAGTACAACTACTGCAGTAACTGTGGGCATCTGGACTCCAAACCTCAGAAGTTGTTTGTGTACTCACGTCTCACAGCAACCGACGCCGACAGGGTGCAGACAGGTGCACTGCATGCAGGCGTTGTCCATCCAGGTTTCCCCCAGCGAGAAGTGCTTCCCCTCAAAAACACACAGTGCTGCAACACATGGAGGTTTTTTAAGAATGTTTATTTTATTACTTAAGTCCAGAAAAGATTTCAGAGCACTGGATCTCACCTCGGGAGTCGAAGTGGCACTCCATGGGTGCAGCAGAGCCACTGCTGGTCCACAGAAGAAAACCTGCAGCTGCAAGCACAAAGTTCACCCCGGCGATCTCCATCTTCATCTGGTCTGGTCTGGTCGGCCTCTGGTTCCTCTTCTCCATTCTCTCCTTTATTTATACATCCCAAGGCTCTACGACTGCGGCGTGGAGGTGTGGTCAGCACCGTCATGTGGCCCACAGGCCTGGCTGGAGAAGGTGTCGGCGGTGCCATCCACCGGGGAATTAGGAGGTGGTGGTTTGCGTGGAGGTAAAGAGAAAGGAATCTTGTATCTTGGCACTGTTCCGGGCACCCTGGAGATCACCTCGCTGCGCTTCGGCGGGCATGAACCTCCAAAGTGATAGAAACAATGACACATCCAATGCGGTGACTAAGAGAGGGAAGGGTAGGAGAGAGGTGAGGTGGAGGGCAGAGGGGGAGAAAGAGAGGTGAAGTCCAAGGAGAGACCGAGAGAGAGGGACGGGATGGAATTATCAAACATGATTCATCACCATTCAACCTCTCATATGGTTTTTTGAGCAGAAGATGTGACTAATGCATATGTCAAACACATGTCTGAATACTGATGTATAACAATATGTTGATTAATGTATCCACATAGAGCCTGTCACTATAGCTACCAAGTAAGACAGGAGACAAATTAAAGCAAAACACTGAACAAATTAGTGGGGAAACATGTATGCTGATGCTTCCATACAGGGCACAGTGACTCACTGAATGTTTGATAAGCATGAGGACGATCTGAATCAAATACTCTGGCCTGGACATCAGATCTCAGCTCAGCCGAAATCTTGCAGGAAATGGAGATTTTACTGGAAACATCCATCCCTCCAGTAGAGTTCACAAACTCGGGAAATCTGCTGTTTTACAAGGAGCACTGAATCTCTTCTGGGGGCTCATGTCGACTCAAAAATGTTGCTTTTCCTTAAATCTGTATGTTCACCTGCAACAATCCAGACATACGTTTATATGCAGTGCTGTTGCAGAGGCCTGCTGTGACCTCTGACCCTGTGTATTTCTGCAGAATTACCTCATATTCATGATGTCCCGTCATTAACTCGACTCTGGGATCTCATGCTGGTCCAGCCCAACCATCTAGAGGAATGATGGACATGCAAAGTGTGAAGGAAAAAGAAATAGATTAAAAAATGAACTTACAATTACACAATAAAAGTTATATTTCAGGGTTATTTTTCTTTGTAGTGGAACTTCACTGATATATCAGAGGATGTTATCAGCCAGAATTGGCTTTTATGTGTGTGATTAAATTGAAATCATGCAGTATCGCAGGAAAAGGATAATTATCGGCGGATCAGAGGATGTTGATTGAATGCATGTCAAAGCAATATGTGATGCACTATTTTTTGATGCTGAGCAGTTGCCAGGCAACCAGCAGAAACTGCACAATGTAACTTGTCCTGGCCAAGAAATAGTCAGGAGAACATGGCAAATTGTGGTTTTTGCCCCCTTTTTTAAGTTTTAAACAAATTTTAATGAGATGCTAGTGGGTAGATTTTATTTATGTATTTATGTATTTATTTTTTAAATGTATTTTTAACCTTTAGATAGACTCTGACTAGCTGTCTTCCGCTGTTTCTAGTCATTGTGCTAAGCTAAGCTAATGCACTGATGGCTCCATCTTCATATTTACCACACTCACAGGAAAATGTTATTCCCAAATTAATGAAATACTCTTTAAAGAACAAATAGGACTAAAGTTCTTCTCTGAAGATCCATTTTTTGTTTGTTTTTTGTTTGTTTATTTTTGCTTGTTTGTTTTTGTTTTGGAGCTTTTAGCAATGTCTCGTATCATTTTGGTAACACTTTACTTAGAGTATGCATCTGAACATACTTATGATGTATTATAATTCACATATTATGCTGTATAATCATAATTTCAAGCAGGGTTCGTGTTCACCCGGACTATAACCACCTACAACACACTATAAGTAGTTCATAATGGGTTATTTATGTTCATGCTGTGTTAAAAAAACATTACAGAGAAAGGCTTTACAGAAATAATGACAACAACAAAAAACATCAACAACACAAAAAATGGTAACACTTTACTTAAAGCATCCATCTATGATGCATTACGAACATACTTATAATGTGTTATAATGCACCATTAGTGCTAAATAATCGGAATTACGAGCTACCACAATCATACCCATAACCATATATACTTGCTTTCAGTATCCAACATCAGCCTCAAATTTTAATTATTCACTGGACTCTAGTTTGTTGTGTGTGATTCTGTGTGATTCTGTGTGGTCTGTCATCTGTGTCAGCCCTACCAAGGTCATCACTAGGAAAAAATGCAAACGTCAAAAAAATATAAAACGTGATTTGACCTAATGGGCCAACAAAACATTAGATCATTGTCTTCCAGTTGTTTGCGGTTGCTGGTATCTGCAGCTTGAGGTGCAGGATCGTCGGAAAATTCCTCTCAATTGTCTCACAGGAGGCCCCAGAGCCTAATAACATGAGGCTTTACGTGCCTTTTCTCTGGTACCCTCACAGTATTTGGACAGTGTTGACAGTTCTTTCTCATCAGTCAGCAGTGCACCTTCATTCATTTAACTTACAGTCTGTGTCATTCATATGATAAACATAATAACACCCGACAGCAGAGATGGTTTGAGCATCTTAGAGGGTCAGTTTTCCTTCTACAGCTGATTTCATTCAGCTCCTGTCTCAGAGGATGGAAGATGTTTTAGTGACGGATGTTCTTCCATAAGTTTGGCATGGGTGGTGCCGCTGTGGCTGTCCTCTTCCCGTACATGACACTGACAATGAGTTCACGCCACATTGTCGTCAGTGTTGCTGAAAAAAGGAGGAGCTCATCAAAACAAAAGATGAGGATTTTTCCGTCACACGCCTGTTCCCCTTCACGGATATGCACTTAATTGGTGACAAGTGCTTTAAAATTTCATAAAACTTAAAGGTTCTGTCATCATGGTTGGTGTCTTTGTTCTTTAATAAGAGGACTGTTTTGTTGGGACTTCCTAAAAGAAAGTCAACTATGTTCCATTCAGACAGACTGCATCCAAAGAGGCCTGCAAACTTACACTGTAAAAAATGTCTTTATTTGATGTAATTAGTACATTTCTACCTCAGCAAGGAGTAACTTATAAACATGTATAGTATAATTTAGTTATCATGAGTATGCCTTAGCTATTTTCATATCACCAAAAATGTTGTGCACTAATTTAACCATACTTTCTTTCATTATTTGAATGAAGTGTCTTTCATTCAAATATCTGAGTTGCTTTTTGTTTTAGTAATAGCCTACAAATAAAAATATTAACACCGAATTTAAACCTTTAATACCCAAAAGTAAGATTTTTTTTCTTTACAAACAGCATTTGTGAAGGCTTTGTCAAAAGCCCAAGAAGTACAGAAATTAAGCCATACATACAAATATGCTTTGTAAATTCATTATTGTAAGTTAAATTTTGAAAATTTGCAATTATGGATTGAGTTTAAAGTTTGCTTGAGGTCTGTCACTACACAATACAATTTGTTTTTCTGTTTTTGTTTTTTTTTTTAATGTGGTGCAACTAATTTCTGAAATAATGTTTTGTAACAACTTCATAAGCCAAATAGATGGCAGATTTTTGTATACAAAATAACAATACTTTTATATATAGGCCTAATATATAGTCTATACAAAAAATTAAATCCACTGATGAATACTGCACAATGGCTTTAAAAGCTCCAATTTGAAAAACAAAACAAAAACAAAACAAAAAACAAAGAGGACCTTGATTTGGTATTGCTTGTCAAATGAATAAATAAACAATATTTTAAAACTTATTATACACACAGTATCATTCCTAAAAATACAAAGATTATTGACAAAAACAACGCTTTGTTAACGTTACACTGAGTTGTACTGTCCTTTTAATAAGCACGCGGTAAACTCCGCCTCTTTTCTACTTCCTCTTTAGTCTCACCAGACTCGATGAGTTGATACACGATACAATGATCGCCGCTCAGCTTCGCTATGAGTTCTGTCAACTACTTGATCGATAGTTGACTACTCTGGCCTGGCGTCAGATTGCGGTTGGTGCTGTGTTGTTGTGTAGCTATCAAAAACATCAAATCATGCCCGGTGAGACAGCCGTTAAACGAGTGTCTTTACCGTGAATGCAGGCACTCAGAATATTCATTTTGAACTTGTGAACAGGCTGATAACGCAGCTTTTCGTGTGTGCAATAGGTTAAACCGGGTTCCGAGGAGAGTTGCCGTGCTAAGCCGAGGCCTTGTCGCAAACCCAGCCGCTCGCAAAGTCTCATATAACCGTCCGGGATTTCATGTTGAAGTCGTCAGGTTTTTGGTTAGAATTTAGTGTTTTCCCTTTGGAAGATGGACACTGACAAATTCAACTATGTTTACAGCTGTGACTTAGACATCAACGTTCAACTTAAGATGTAAGTTTTGTACTTAATGCGTCGCTTTTCGTCATGTGTAACTAATCTATCTATCTTGTGACTTGACAGGATGCTTGCTATGTTTGCTATGTATGTTTGCTAAGGTGCGTGTTTGGTCGACTAACGTTGGTTTTTCTGACTTTAAGCTTAAAACTTTGTCTAAACTCACTATTGTGACTTGGTACAGTTAAAGCAAGATGTTACTCTCATATAATTTAATGGTCCATAGACAGACAATTATTTGCCAGCAGTTTTGACAGCTAATTAATCACTGATCGAGCTGAAGTATAAAGTTTTTCTAGTTCATAATGATGTCTTTACTGCTGGGATTGTGACAAAGTATCTGCCCTTTTGGGACAACAAGGTTACCAAACTGAATTCAGTTATTTAACCAGGTTGTTTCTTTCCTACACCATGACTCATGGAGTGTGTTCTCGTGAGAAATCTTTCCTGAAGCCACTGCTGTGTCTTAACTTAAATCATGTGCATCACTCATGACTCTGATTATTGCTGTAAAATGCTCTAATTGATTAAATAGCTGTAGACTGTGTCCAACTTTTCTCCAGTCCCTTATGCGACTTAACGCAAAGGTCAGTTTCAATTAAAAATACATATTAATCATCTTTATACATAGTTAGTTCACATTAAGAACAAAAGGAAAAGACCAATTGAAATCATGTATATCAAGGAATCTATGGAAATATGTGCAGCAATGTTTATATTTTTTGCACTTGTACTCCGATTTCATGTCTTACATGTTAGTGGATGAAGCTTTGTCAAACCAAACTGAAATTTCCAAGGACACATGATGTTATTTTGATTGGTTATAATTGCCTTTTTCTCTAAAAATCACAGTAATCTAATCTTCCACATAATTGAATTAGAATAGTTTGAAAGATGATATTGACCTAGAGTTCTGTCTGTAAAAATGAAGTTTCAGAACATTTCTATAGAAACACAAACCTTCTAAAAGAAAATGTGACTAGGGTTGGCTTATTAGTGAAGAAATAAGTTGTAGCACTTTTGAAAACATTGTCTCTCCATCCTCACCTCCCTTCTTTTCTCTTCCAGAGGCAGTTTAGAAGGCAAGCGAGAGCAGAAGAGCTATAAAGCCCTGCTGGAAGACCCGATGCTGCGCTTCTCCGGCCTCTACCAGGAGAACTGCTCGGACCTCTACGTCACCTGTCAGGTGTTTGCCGAAGGAAAACCTCTCGCCCTGCCCGTTCGCACATCTTACAAAGCGTTTAGCACACGTTGGAAGTTAGTATTCTTACTTCTCTTTCTGTGTATTTTCTCTCCTGAGATCAGCATGTTTGAACATTTCAGTTTGTTAGAATTCTATTGTCGCAAGTAAGTAAAATATTTGTAATTTAGACTCTGTTTAGAAGCAGAAATGCAGTTAGGAATTTCTTAAGTTTCTCTTGAGTTTTGCAATACATGTCTGTCTTTTTTCTTCCCCATTTTTTAAGTTTTGGTACTCTTTGTTTTACATCAAATTTAACAAATACTCCATTAAATACAAAAAAAAATGCTGTAATGTTTATTGCAATGTTTTTTACCATCAAAAAATTAATGTGGCTTTAAATAACGCCCATTTCCTGCAATAAATAGCAAATCTGTTTTCCCAGCTTTTACTTGTAGCTTTGAAAAACAAGTTCAATTTCAGTTATTTAGACCTTCAGCTCTTTCTGACACTCGATCCTGTCCTCTGTCCTTTGCTCCTGCTGTCCTGTGCAGCTGGAATGAGTGGCTGCGGCTGCCAGTCAAGTACCCAGACCTCCCTCAAAGTGCTCAGGTTGCTCTCACAGTGTGGGACATCTATGGGCCCGGCAGAGCCGTCCCTGTCGGAGGAACCACAGTCACCTTGTTTGGCAAATATGGGTGAGTCTAACCTCGCACTAGATGATAGAAATTCTGTGTTTTACTCCAACAACCAAAAAGAGAAAGAAAAAAAACCACTCACGTGTAAATTTGACAGACATCCTCTCATCTTCCTCTAGTATGTTCCGGCAAGGGATGCATGACCTGAAGGTTTGGCCAGGTGTGGAGGGGGACGGAGGGGAGCCCACCACCACACCAGGACGCACCAGCAGCAGCTTGACAGAGGACCAGATGGGCAGACTCGCCAAGGTACGGTACTGTGTGTGTGTGTGGAAGCGGGATACCAGAGCTGACAGAGGGAATAGTATGGGTGCAGGCAAAGAGAAGAACGGGAAAGAGACTAGATGAAGGGTGAACTATCGTGTGTGCATGGCTGGAAAAGGAGTGAAACCCTCCGATTCGTGTCTAAACCATCGTCTGTTCCAGGGCCCTGACCTGGAGGTACTCAGTGATGTGAGTACAGGTGGAGGGGGTAGTGCTGGCAATGCAGAATGTGTGTGTGTGTATATGTGTGTGAGGAAGACCTTGGTCTAAACGTATTTGCAAATAAATGTCAGTATCTTCTTTTCACATCGGAACCATCAGGGACATTGTCATTAAACAAACATAAATGCTTTCCTCATCTGTTTAATCCTTGATCAGTTTACATTGTCCAAACACTCTAATGTGGGAAACACATTATGCTTTATTAAGTCATTTGCGGCATTTACAAATACACTTTGACCCAGGTTTTGGTGTGAACACCTGTCTGTCCAGGTTTACTGCAGCGTTCTTGAAAGCATCACACGTGTTGTTTCTAAGTTTTCTGCTGTTGCCACATGTTAGTGTATATTTTGTGTAAGTGTGTGTGCATGTTTCTTTGTGTGATGACACAAGGAAATGATTTTTTACAACTTGTTGTGTGTTTTTGAAATAAAGAAGAGCGTCAGGAGCTTATTTTAGGGCCCGACCGATATGAGATTGTTGGAGCCGATGCTGATACTTAAATAAGGCAGCAAGTAAAATACAATATCCAAAATATTATGTAACTGTAGTATTGGCTGAATGTGGTTATAACATACTAGTGACAAGGTCAAGTAATGGAGGCAGGATATCTTACATGTTAACAAACTTTTTTGCAAACATCAGTGCACTGAACAGTAAACACTTATGAGTCATTACGTAACGGACCGCCCTCTGATGGACAAACTACCTAATTACATTATTTGAAATCGCTAGTCAAAGCATTTTTTCCAGTCTTAAAATACAGTTTTAAAATTGGAACATTTCGGAGAATATATATGCTTATAGTGACATATGCGATAGACTGATATCAGCCGATAATATCAGCAAACCGATGTATTGGTTGGGCCCCTGTTTATTTCATTTGAATGGTACCGATTGGATTGTTTTTTAATCATTTAGCAACTAAAACAGACTCATTAGCCATGTTTCCATGAATATGTTTGATGCACGTTATGAAATATTGTATGAAAAATGGTAAATTGGAACAGCCAAATTCAAAGAAAATCTGCTTTTTTGCATAAAAGTACTAAATATATATTAAAATCTATATAAAAATATTTATCTGTTGGTTCTGCTCCGCAAAATCAATAGTAGTCTAACGTCAGTACATGAAGCTGATTTCTCTGTTTTCCTGGATATTCCCCAAATGCACAAAAACACGGCTGATTCCAACAACAACAGGTGTGTGTGCAGCGATGAGGGGAGTATTCCGAGATCTTATCTGAAGAACATAACGGCAATTTTAGATGGACAACAGCAACAGAGTGCTACCACGTTTTGTTACCAGTCTGAAACCTCTTCTACTGTTTTTTACAGCCGTGTGTAAGGTTGCCTATACGCCATCTTTTGACAAAACTACACTTTACAACCTAGTTTATTTGCACCAGACTGGTTGTTGAAAATGATGCTCATTCGCATTTTTTGTTTTGCGAGATTTCAAAAGTTTGCTTAAAAGTCGCTTCATAGTTATTGGAAACATGGCTGCTGATCCCTACAGTTTTATTCACCCTGAGTGCAGTTGACGTAATTTTTCTCTGAAATGTTTTTTTAGGCTGCTACCAGATCCTATGTTGTTTTAAAGAGTGAGCACAAATTCTAACCAGCTGAGTTTTGGGCTTCCTGTTCATGGCCAAATGTGTGCTTACATTCCTGAAACCCACACTGACTGATGAGTGGACTGGCTGCTGAGTTTGTGACCAGAGATGCTGGATTGGCTGCTGGCACTTAATATGTGCATGATTGGTTGAGCTGTTCGCACATCAGCCACAATGCTGTGACCAGTTTTGCTGCAACAGAATTTTGAACCTGTGTATTGTTTTTTGTACTTTGTTAATGCAATTTGCTTTTTCTTGTTTCCCCATCCCTCTTTTATTCCCCCAATCTTTTTCCATTCCTGTCTCCCTCTAGCTGACAAAGGCCCATCGACAGGGTCACATGGTGAAGGTTGACTGGCTGGACCGTCTGACCTTCAGAGAGATCGAGATGATCAACGAGGTGAGCTGGTTCAGCTGTTTTGAAAGAGCATTTTTGTTCCTGTAGTGGTAAAAGCCACTTTGTTTGAAACAATAGCTCAGTAAATCTTAAATGGATCCCTATAAAGTTTGGCCCAGAAATTCATGATCCCCTGAGGATGAAGCCCATTGACTTTAGTGATACTGACTGTTCCTCTGGTGCCACCACGAGGATGACATTTTTCTTTCTTTTTTTTTCTTGTTCTCGAATTAAATGTCTTGTCCAACTATTGGATTGCCATATAAACTTGTACAATATTCACCTCCTCTGAGGATAAATTTTTAGAACTTTGGTAAATTCACATAAACATTTTATCTAGTGCCACCAGTAGGTCAAGATTGAATTTGTCCAATATTTTGGTTTGTGATCAGATACATAAAACTAATGACACAACGCTGTATCAAATTAAAAATTATGACAATATGGAGCTTTACACTGAGTTTCAGCTCGTTTTTTTTAGCTGTCCGGCTAGTTGCTAAGCACCAAACAGCAGACAGAGACAGTTAGCAACTAGCTAGTAAACATGGAGGGGAATTTAGCAGCTAAAAAGCCAAATATTTCATACAGGAGTGGGTAGAGACCAAAAACAGAGCTAGAAGAAAGTAAATATTGGACTAACATTTGTCGAGAACACAACTCTTAAAGATTAATTGAATTGCTTGACGTGTTCTTAGCGCATGTTTGCTAGCAAGTTTGCCATTTCAACTCAAAAAGTTCGAAGTTATTTTGACTTTTATTGCTGTCTCCAAGTGGCCAGAGAACTCCTTCATTGCAGGTTTATCTGTTTGCATTTGTCATCTGCACATTTTTTATAATAGCCTTTAATATTTATTGTCTGTTGTGTGAGTTTGAGTTCAATTGAAAGGATCTCTTCATGTTTCTGCAGAGTGAAAAACGCAGCTCGAACTTCATGTACCTCATGGTGGAGTTTCCACGTGTCAAAACAAATGACAAGGAATACAGTATTGTCTATTATGAAAAGGTATTTATGTATTTCTAAGCAAACAGCAGGGTGTAGTTTTAAGAATTAATTCAGTATAATCACTGAAAGCGGTGTCAGCTGATTGGTGCATTTCCTTTTGTCCCCACTCAGGATGGAGATGACGCATCACCCGTCCTTACCAGCTGTGACATCGTCAAAGTTCCTGACCCACAGATGGGGATGGTGAGAGGACACAGACACACACACACACTCAAAATACTACTGGTAGAAAAATAATAATAATCTTTATTGCAGACACAGGTCCATATAAAACAACAACATAGCCCAGCACCATATGGACTAAGTAGGACCAGGTTATTTGCATACATAAGAGGATTGACAATAGAATTGCCCACTAGGCAGCCTGTATTTGACCCATTTAACTGATTTGATAAGTCATCCATATAGACATTAAATAAAATAGGAGATAAAATTCCTCCTTGTCGAACTCCATTGCTAACATAGAATTGGGCAGATACCACATTGTCCTATTTAACCTGAAACGTTTGATGAGCATACCAAAAGGCTAAAATTCTCACTAAAAATTGAGGGACACCTCTATCTAGCAATTTTAGAAACGGTTTTTCATGGTTAATTACATCAAATGCCTTGGACGCATCAATACAGCATAAAACTACAGATGAATTAAGACTTGTGTACTTAGATAAAATCTCTTTAAGAGCATAAATACAAAGGTCAGCACCATGTTTTCTTTTGAAATCAAACTGATTGTCAGTAGTAAGAACATACATTTCTAACTTTGTTAACAGGATTCTCTCCAGTTCTTTAGACAAGATACTGGCTAATATAAATGCTTGCAGTGTCTCAAATTGATGGTCTGTCTGCAGGAGAACCTTGTCGAGAGCAAGCATCACAAACTGGCCCGTAGCCTCCGCAGCGGACCCTCCGATCACGACCTGAAGCCCAACGCGGCCACAAGAGACCAGCTGAATGTAAGTGACTCGCAGTTTATGTATTTTTTTATTTATTTGTGCAGGATCCTGAAGAGCTGATGATTGTTGGGTGACTTTAACAGCTCTAGTTTGACATTGCTCACGTGCTCACTGGGATTTTTACAGATGCTCTCAATGTAATTCGGCTCAGAACTGGAACTAACTGTTTTAACATCTGCAGATAAAAATAGTCTAGGGTCATTTCTCTGGCTGTCATGCTCAGTTCAGAATAAAAGGATATCAGGAACAGTTTAGACCTGCATTTAAAGCTTTTTTTAAGTTAAAAAAGACCCCGTTGTATGTTAGGTATGTTTTTATTGCTGAATCTCAAAGCAGACTTTTTTTATTACACAATAGTTTGTCATTAACATGGTTGTGTTTGTTGTAAGTGTAAATTACTGACATTGATTTGATATATGTGTGTGTGTTTGCACCAAAAGATCATTGTGAGCTACCCTCCAACCAAGCAGCTGAGCTCTGAAGAACAGGACCTGGTGTGGAAGTTCAGATACTACCTCACCACACAGGAGAAGGTGGGTGTGTTTGATATGTTCTGCTCTGTCTTACCCAAAGGCTGCTCGTGTTTCTGTCTCAGTCCTCGAAGATTTAAACCATGCATGCAACCCTGCACGTGTTCATGTTCCCCCCTCCTCTTCCTGCTGCAGGCCCTGACAAAGTTCCTCAAGTGTGTCAACTGGGATCTGCCCCAGGAGGCCAAGCAGGCGCTGGAGCTGCTGGGGAAGTGGAGGCCGATGGATGTGGAGGACTCACTGGAGCTGCTGTCGTCCCAGTTCACCAACCCCACAGTCAGACGCTACGCTGTGGCTCGGCTGCAGCAGGCAGATGATGAGGTCGGTGTAGGAGGACAGAGGGGGGGCAGCAACAGTGTGTTTTTGTGAAGGTGGAGGTTGATGACTGTCTGTGCGCATAAAACCTGTCGAAATATCTTTTGACAGAACTTTATTTCAGAGTTAATTATCAGCAATTGACAAACGTATCTGTCAAAAAAGATTTTTTTTTTTAATTAATTACACTTTGACATAAGTGAAGTTCCTAAGAATAAGGATTATTTAGTGATAATGAGCTTTAAATCTGAAATAGAAAGTACTTTGTAAAGACTCTATAATTTTTCCCATCATCTCTCTGTCCAGGACCTGCTGATGTATCTTCTCCAGCTGGTTCAGGCGCTCAAGTACGAGAACTTCAGTGACATTCAGGGAGGCCTGGAGCCCGGCAGCAAGAGAGACAGCCAGGGGCTTGCAGACGACTCTGCGCTGGACAGGTCAGTGCATGGATGAGAAGTGAGCACAGCTACTCTGGCTGTGGGTCACCAGTAGTTTCTAGATCTAAATTTACCCCAGAAATTCTTACAACCTGCTGCTTTTGCAGAGTCTGATTATTTTTCTTTCAGAAGCCAGAATGAACTCTGAGGGTGTTTTTGATTTTACTGGCGTTACTCTGCAGGGCTGCAGCCAGATGTTGAGGCTGTCAGCTGGAGGCAGAACACTGACTAATGCTCTCTCCATCCGAATATGGATATTTTGCTAAATGAGCATTTTCCGCTATGATTTGGCCACTCTGTGTTTTAGGTCACCATTTTTTTTCCCCGAAAATTAGATTTGCCAAAGATTTTGTTTCTGTGTTTAAAAAGAGTCTTTGAAAAATGATGTTATCACATATTCATGCACATCCACTGTTTCTGTGTGTGTGAAACAGCAATGGTCACTACTAGTTTCCTAGCACATAGTGAGCATTGCATGACCCAAAAGGGTTAGTAGATAAATACAAGTTAGTAGATAATAAGCTACTTATGATTGTGTTTTTAAGTTACGACCATTAAAGTCTATCGCCACCTACTGGCCTGGCATGCTTTTGAAAAATTTTGAAAAACTTCTCCACGCGTGGTCAAAGGCTAAACCTTACTTTAAGGCCCATACCAGTCTATTTTTGACTTCTCACCATTAGCAGAGATCGCCCCTATCTCTTACAAATGTTTTCATTAGAATTCAACCCTGTGTATACTTTGGTAGAACTCAGACTGCATTTTTAAGGCCCATTCACTGCCAGTCATGTTGAAACAGCGTATAGAAACACTGCAGGACCCATGAAAGTTGCTAGGTATAGGTAATTCACCATTCTAAGGAGAATGTCT
>JAQLOL010000016.1:13804314-13820216 GCA_029783665.1 Naso thynnoides | reverse complement strand
GATCCCAGAGTCCAGGCAGAGCTCCAGCTCCATCCCACCACTGTCCCAGAACACTGCACCTGAGCTGGAGTCATGATGGAAATGATCACTGGTGCTTCCAAGGGTCAGGGTCTGTTCCTGGCTGCAGGGGAGACTAGAGGAGGACTCAATGGAGACTTGGTCCTCAGCTAATTCCACGTGGATGTCACAAGGGTCAACAGGGACCAGAGAGAGAGGGACCAAAGAGACTGGATCATGAATGGACGCCTTAATGAAAGAAATATTGATGAGTTTTTGGTTGAGGAGAAATAGGCAGTGCGAATTCTGAGAAGACTGGGAACAAAACATACTGGATCCTTGGGTTGATTTTCAGGGCTTGGTGCAGCTCGTCTCGGTCTTCGCAGAAACACGGTAAGAAGTGGAACAACGAGCAGAGAAGTCAGCCCGACTGCCAGACACAGCACAGGCAGCAATCCTGAAGTGGAAACACAAACAGTTTAAACAAATCCATGCTCTAGCACATGCACAAGTCATCCTGAGGGATTTCACAGACATGGATTAGGATTTGTACTTTTACAGGTAGACAGAGGGAGATTGTCTAAATTCTTGACTATCTCCGTTTCTTGGCAGTAAACAGTAGAGTGAGCAATAACAACTTCTTATATTCTCTGTGCTTTCTTGTAACCCCTCTCAAGGTTAACGTATGATAGACTGTAAGGGTACCTCAGACAGATGCTACAGGTCATGGCTTGACATTGTTTGTCTTCCACTCACTTGATTCGGAAACAATGTCAACACACTGAGGGGCGGATTTTGGGGAAGCAGCCATGGAGAAGGTTGGGAAGGAGAAGTTGGCCTCGACACAGTAGTTCTGACCTGGAGCCAAGCCGGAGAAATCCACATAGGTCACCACTTCCTGTGTCCAAACTGTCCGGCTCTGTAAGAACACAAAACAGACGCCTCTTCTAAATAAAAGCAGAAATTTCAAAGGTATAAACAAGTCATTGACAATGAGCTAACTTGGAGGCCCTTTGCTTTCAGTTACACAGTTTTTCAATTCATCATTTTTAACTTTCAAAATCTCACACAAAACCTCAGACTTTAATAAATGGCGAGTAGATTTTAAATGGCAATATTCAGAGTTGTTTATAACAAATATCAGTGTCAAACCTGGTGCTCTGAATGATTAAGCTTGTTGTACAAAGTCACTGTAGTCCAGGGGTCAATCAGTTCAGAGATGGGACAGCAACTCTCCAGAGAGCACCTCCTGTTGGCAGCACAAGGGAACTGCACCTTCACCAACAGCTGGTCTTCTTTCAAGGAGACTGAGACGGAGGGAGCGCTGAAGGCTGCGGTGGGCAGAGCAATGATTATCTTACACGACATTTGCACTTTATATTACATGGTTAACATTGAGCTGGAAGTTTGCATGATTTTTAAAAAGTGTTGTGTTGAAGACTTTCACTGACTGAAGTCACTGTAGTCAAACTTGAGTGGCTCAATCCAGACGGTGGAGCTGGGGCTGAGGTGGACGCCGAGACGGACCATGTTGTACAGCTCAAAGTTTGAGAAGACCTGTGAGATGTCACAGCTGCGGGACAGGACCCAAACGCACCACGATACATCCTGCCAGGGGTCCCTGCAACACGAGTGCATAACCACATTATGTGTATGTATGTGCATGAGCTAAAATAAATTTGTTTAGGAATTTAGGAGGATTCTCTCTTCAATAAAAGCCTTCATAAAAATAGAACAAAATCAGACCATTTGTAAGATACTTTTCTGCATGAATATAAATTATCTTGTCAAAACGCAAGAACATGAAGATGTGACTGACATTACGTAAAAGTTATTCCTTTTTTATTTTAGTTTCTGACCGAAAGACTTGGAAATTATCAAATTCACCTCTTAACATTTATTTTAAGTGCATGTTTAACCTGCAACCTTTTTGATTCTATTCTTTCAAATCAAACATTCTACCTGAAACCTTTTTAAAATCGGCCTTTCCTTTTATTACTCTGCCTGGAAAAAGAAAAACTCTGATGCAATTTACAAACACAACACAAAAAAATGTTTGTTTTTTTTATTCTTAAAAAATCTATAGTTGTTTTTTTTGTTGTTGTTTTGGTCTTAGTAATGCTGATTTACTTTTGCCAAGTTGTCAAATGTTCAGAATAACTTTAAATAACTTTTTTAATCAATGCAAAAAAAAAGCTCAAAAAGATATTCAGTATAAATTGACACACTTAAATATTAAATTAATACATAAACACAAGTATAAATAGTAACTATTAGTATATTAAGAAACAAAATGCCCAAAATAAAGTGAAGAAAAGGGGGTTTGCTGACCAAATAAATAAATAACTAATGCAAAAGGATTAATTGTCTCGTCTTCAGATAATTACATATTGCACCTGTTGCAGCAAAAGTAGAGTGTGACAAAGTGCAACACACAGACACACAGACTCAGACAGACACATGAGGACTTACCCCTGAGTCTTTGTCTGTACAGTGTAGGTGGTATTAGGACTGGCATGGGGACAATCCCACCGCAGGAGGCAGCCTAAATCCAGTGACTCCACTGCAGTGTTGCAGACTAACCCAGTCGACCCTGCGAAGTTCGCACGAAGCATGTCCACCAAAATAGCACAGTCAGAGATGCTCACTGACACGTTAAGTCTAACTGTCACAACTTTGTTAACACTTGCAAGTGTGGTTTCCACAGTGGAGAATTTGGCTTATTAAAAACAGGAAACAGCTACAGAAAAGTAAAATAAAAACACTCAAGAATATGAACTTTAGTACTGACCTTTGATAAGCAGGGCCACCACGACACACAAGCCCACTGGTGTCCTCAAATGACCCGTGCTTACACCAATGGTCTCCATAGCAACTTTGTGACCTCAGGATCCAATCAGCAAGACAGTGATGGTCTTAACTTATTGTTGACTCTACAGCCCTGGAAGCAACAGGGTCCTTTTAAATCAAGACAAATGTACCTGTAAAAACCCTGCAAGGAGGAGATGTAATAAGCTGCAGAGGAGAATGATGACTGGAGTCAGCAGGAGCATGGAAAGGGGTGGAGAGATAAGGATTTAATTGAAGGCTAGTGATTTTGAAAGAGAGAGG
This sequence comes from Naso thynnoides, assembly GCA_029783665.1. Taxonomy (NCBI): domain Eukaryota; kingdom Metazoa; phylum Chordata; class Actinopteri; order Acanthuriformes; family Acanthuridae; genus Naso; species Naso thynnoides. The sequence continues at coordinate 13,817,108 of JAQLOL010000016.1, read as the reverse complement.
AACGGCTGTAATCTACTTATGGAGGGATGAGAAGTTTGAGAGTCAGACAGAAGTAGACTTTAAACTTGTTTCATGATTTCTTCATATTATTTAATTGATTGGGAGGAGTTTTCATGCTTGGTGAAGAGGTTAAAATAAAATTTTCCCGTCAACTTTCTTCCCTCTTCTTTATATTTAAGAATTTTTTTTGTTAAAAAGAGAAATTAAAACAACAACAAAGAAAACAATACTTGATAAATGGTCAGGTGAAAAATACACCAAGAGAAAGCTCTTAAAAACATAAACCACACAATACAAGTGAAATTTGGGATACTTTTTCCTGCCAAATAAAGTAGCCTATGTGAATGGTGTCTTTGGAACATATGCTAACGTGCTAAATGATAACATCAACATACTTACATATATAATGCTAGCACTTCCATGCTACAATGTTTGTTTAAAGTGCAGGGCAAGCATGAATTCCTGTTTTTGGGTTACCCAAATGCTAAATGAGACTGCTAACATATTGATTCTGAGTAGTTTACCATGCTAACATTTAAGTTCAGTGTGTTAGTAAGCTAACATGTCTTGCTTTATATGCTAATGAGCTAACATCAAAATGCCAACATGCTTACACTGAAAATGGCAACATGCTGATGCTAATAAAGTTTATGTTTACCATATTAATTATTCACTATCAACGTTTATCGTGTTAGAATGCTAGCCTGTTGCACTAAAATGCTAAAGTGCTAAAATATAAGTATGACAAAAGATGCTATAGAGCTAGCGTAGCAAACAAAAAAGCAGATACCAGAACATAAATGCATTCTATCTTTTTTATTCAATGCAGTCTTTAAATAATAAGAATCTGTACATCTTTTAAGCAGGTCTTTCACCATCCATTCCCAAAAGTAATAATGACATCAATAGTTTCCTTATTAACAGTAATACAGTTGAAGTGCTTAAACCAGGCAACCATAAGGGCCAATTGAGATCATACAGCAACAAAAGAAGGGTGTACAGCGCACACACTCTCTTCCCTTTCCTTTCTCTTTAACACTAATACATACACACAACCTCTCACAATCAATCCACCACACACTCATATGTTCCATGTTACACACACAAACACACACACACACACACACACACACACACAGTTCTACAGTGCACCATACACCTCTGATAATTAAAGACAATAAAGCAAAAATGCCTGTTCATTCAGAAACAGCACCAAACATCAAAAATCATTGCAGCAGTAATAATACTATGCTTAACATTCCTCATTTCAGCATCATCGTCATCGTCATCGTCATCATCATCATCATCATCATCATCATCATCATCATCATCATCATCAATCATAAGACTCTTTACATCTGCGAATATACAGGACCTAACCAACAGGGCCCCAAAACTGGAGCATGCTAAACAGTTCTGGACACTGCAGATCAGTCAGATCAGTCTATGCAGGCACTGCCGACATCTAAAGTTGTGTCACCCTCAGCCCAGCAGAGGGCGACATGCAACAAAGCCAGCAAAGACACCAGTTTTTCTGTCCCACAGCTTTCCCAGAGAAAGTCATCCTGGAGTGTCTTTCAGTAAACCAATCTGGATTCTCAGAGCTTGCTATGCACCAAAAAAGCGTGTCTGGAAAAAAAGCAGGGTATTGCTGAGTTAAAATCTGTGCAAATTCCAAGAAGACCCACTTAATCTCCAGTGAAGAGCTTTTGGTGCAGAGCTTTCATAGGTCTTTACTTTGTGTATTTGGTGAGGAACTGGAGTTTATGTCTGCGGCCCTGGCAAGGACAGTCCCGGCTCCAAGCTGCTGGTGGTGGTTGTGGGATTAGGAGATGGTGGCAGGGCCTTGGGTCCCGGACAAAGCAGCCCATGTGAGGCTGCGTGGTCCCCATTCAAGTTTTTGTAGGGGTTTCTACGAGGCGGAGCTCTGAGACACAGTGAGGGGAAGCGAAAGCCAGCAAGGCAGCAGCCAGGACAAGAGATCACCTCCTCCTGGTCCAGAGAGTGTCCACTGCCAGAGCCAAACGGGGACGAACCAGCGGGGTCGCTGGGAGGGGAGTGGTAGCCATTGTTGTTGGTTGCTGTTGGAGCACTGGTGGTGGCGCTCCACCCCAAGGGTCGACTCACAACCATGTTGTTGTTGTCCAAATGACATAGGGGAGGCAGGCATGGGGGCCCATTGGAGACTGCCGACCCCCAGCCATTTGAGAAGGGAGGAACGGAGGGTTTGATGGGAGTTGAGGCATAGGATGGATGGGGAGAGAGTTTGGAGTAAGGAGATGATGTGTTGTCTTGCGCGTCCGGGGAGCTGGTGCAGTCCATGGGCTCCTCGTCCTCCTTCTCTTGGTCCAGGAGGTCCAGTGACAGAGGAAGACCTGAGTCACTCCCCTCCTTGAGCTCCTCCTCTCCCAACAGTCTCTCATCCTCACTCATTCCGTTTGTTTCACCATTGACAGTGTCTACCTCAGATGGTGACTCCTCCTCTGTTAGCACAGTATCTGGCGCCGATGTGACGTACGGAGGAGGCGTACACGGCAGTGAGTGGCAGCGCCTGTGCCTCGTGGGTCGGTCACCTCTGTCTGTCTCAGATGCAGACGGCTCGTCGCAGTCTGGTGGGGGCGGCAGGGTGAAGGTCAAAGAGATGACAGATTTGCTGGGAGTATCGAACAGCTTAATCTTGCCACCCTTGAGGTCCTCCCTCTGAGAGAAGGGGTTGACCCGAGCAGGAGTTGCCAAGGTAACAGGGTTGGGCGGGTCTTGGGGGTGGAGCATGTCGGATTTGCTGCGGGAGAGCCGAGGATCTGACGGGAGGCAGAGGGATCGCCTTCGTAGAGCGTCAATTGCTGGAAAAACAGCTTTAAAGAAAAGAAAAGGAGTGAACAGTGCTTAAAATTAATTTACAAAAACAAACACTTTCTGTTTGGTGGTTTGAGAACTTACCTTTGACGGGTGGTTCGTCTTTTTGTTTGCTCTGAGCCTGTCTCCTCTCCAACTCCGCTACGATTTGAGAGAAGGATGGACGGACTTTTGCATTCATCTGAGAGGAGAGACAAGCCAACGGTAAAAATTCAGCAGCTTGAAAAAGTGCATGAAAAATCAAGCTTCACACAGTTGCAAACGGGTAAAGTATGATTTCAACTTTAGACATCCATAAACTCAAACAAAAAGGAGGAGCTAGAAACTGAACTTTGGGTAGATTTTAAAACTCTTATCTGTTTCAGACAAGCAAGGTGTCACATCTTCTTCTGTCTGTCAGTGTTAAAGTAATAACAGCCTTTAGGTTTTTAAACACTGGTTAGAAAAATACTTTAAAACTGCTCTTTTGACAGGACATCAAATGACAGGACCATGAAAGACTTTTCTCCAGCAAAATCCTGCATTTGATACATGAGGGGTAACTCAAGCCCCACTTCTTCTACACTGTAGATACCGATACGTGATTGTATGTGTTGACACTGCTGTATCATCATTTTGGAGGCTCTTGAACACTGTATTGTGCTGTACATTACCAAAATGCACCTACACATGAGTTGACAAGAAGAACAACCTGAGAACTTCCTTATACTATCTTAGTATCATGAAATCACCCAATATAAATTGATGTGCACAAATGACTCTGCAGTAAAGTAGAGAACTGTAGGCTAAACAGAAAGGCAAATATAATACATTAAAAAAATAATAAAATAACATCAGTGTGTGTATATGTGTGTCAGATGAATGTTCTTCTTACATTGCAGCAGGCGATGGCCAGTTCAAGGAAGTCAGGAGGGCAGTCTCCAACCATTTGCTGAAATGTCTCAACATCCAGACCAAAGTTCTGCAGAGAAACAAAGAAAATTACTCATGAGGGGTCGAATTTTCTACTATTTCAAAGTTATTCTTAAAGCCCTTTAACTGAGCTAATGCCGCACGTGAAGTGGCTTTAACTGCTGTACCATCAAACGGCCACAAGGGGGAGAAATGCTCTCTCAAAAATCTTTCAGAGCAGGTTTTACACTGATGCTGTGTCCTAAATTCACACTGCATGCAAACTGTACTGTATTTATCATTACATATGCTGTAATTGCACTACTTATGAAAACAAAGGGTGCAAAATATGTAACAGCAGATTGTGACTTGACTGTTGTGAATGTAATTTGTTTTGTTGGTCTTCCCAGTTTAAACATACAGCATATTTAAAAACAGTTTAGAACATGCATATCATTTACAAAGATTAAAGATCGATTAATGTTAATTATCTTGGTGTTTATAGCGAGCAGAAGATTCACACAGCATATATACTGGGATCAGTGCAAAGATCATAAAAGCACTAAATAGACGTTGAAGTGATTCTTATCTGTATTTTATCAGCTATTTTGAACCTGTTAGCAGGAACATGTTGGGGTCACGTAATCTTCGATCAAGATAAGAAAGGCAGCTTCGTGTTTGTCCCAGATGACATCAGCAATTTGATTACAAAATGAAATATCAACCTTTATTACATATATTTCAAAAACATCTCTGTAATGGTGAAACCACTGTTTAAATTTAGAACTCATATTAACTTTGCTTCTTGCAAAACAGACACGTGCAGGAGACGCTTCTGAAATACTGACAGACTTAGAGGAACTGCCCAGCAGAGCTGAGTGTTATAAATATTTGTTTATCATAAAAGTGTTTTTCCCTTCAGTTCATGCAGTTATAGATACAGGGGCTCTATGACATGAGACATGCACGAGATGATGCCTGTGATGATAAGGGACTTGTCAGCGATGGAAACGTCTTTCGTACCTCAGTGCGCGGCAGGATGTCTGGGTCGGCTTGTATCCTCGCAATAATCTCACACAGGATGATCCCATACGCAAACACATCCACCTGCACAGAAAGGAAGACGAGTCGATCAATGAAAGATATACGAGGACAGAAAGATAACATCAAATAAAACGGGAAGAGATGACTACAATCTGCCATTTATATTTTACTTTTGTGTTCATATTTCAGATATTTTTTTTTTTTTTTTTACTGCTCTGGGCCTCAGATAGTGACCTTTTTTAATGATTTTTATTCATTTTTAAATTCTTACTGCCTAAAAACATTCAAATATTCTGGAGAAAAGAATTATAGTAATATGTTAAAGCTTTGTTAACCCTCCAAAAATGGGCTTTTAATTCAGCCATCACTACTTTTGCAGGTTACAATTGTGTATGCTTCATTTGTAGCTTACATAGTTTATGTATTTTACTACAGATATGAGGGTCTTAAAATCTGCACTTCATTCTGAACCTGGTTTATACTTATTTGCAGTTTCTTTTGAATCCCCTCAGGCTGCATACTGCAGAAAACCCTTTACATGAAATCATAACAAGCCAGTAGGTCTTCCACAAAGCTAAACAGAAATATATTAGTACTAGGCCAAGAAGTGCACCTCTTACATAACTAAATTCCTGCTCGCCTGTGCTGATTTATTAAATATTTATTGCTTTACTTCACTGCTTTGGTTTATTGGACTGGCTGTCATCACACCCACTGTGGACCTTGAACTCTTGCTACAACCTGCAGCTGTAGGGTAATGAGGAAGGTGATCTATCAGTACCTTCTCATTATACACCTCTCCTCTGAGCACCTCTGGAGCCATCCAGTAGGGGGAGCCAACCACAGCTAAAGGCTCCTGGTCCTCTTCTTCACTGTGGAAAGAGGGAAGGAGGGAGAGATGGATGAGAGAGGAGGAATGGAAGATTCATGTTAAATCAGAAAAACCTCTTAAATCCATGTCACAACATTCAGGTTTACGATGACTTTAAAAGATTCTTGTTATTTTCATTGGCCTTTGCGCATTCATCTCTCATCGCCTTGTTTGGATTCAGCATCCAACATGCTGTGTAAAGGGACATCCTCCCCTAAAGTTGTATAAATGCTCTTGAGGATTTTCTTTGAGGAATCCTTGAGGTGGAGGAAACAAATGATTAAACAAAGGCCAATACTGTCAGCAAGTGCTGTTATTTTTCCAATCACCCAAAACAGAAAAACCACAAAAGTTATTAGCTTAAAATTTTCTGCATAGTGATCCAAAGAGTGAAGCTACATGTGCACATAAGAAAAGCTGCATAACTCATCTCCTTCTACCTTAAGCCATGAACTTATCAATCACCACTCAAATGTCTGCAACGAAATTTAATGCACGTTTTATCACAGAGCTCAAACAGATGAGTGATCAAAACATTTTTTCCATTGAGGAGATTTGCAAGACATGACAACGACAGATAAACAAATGGTCAAACAAGAACAGTCAAGCAGGCAGGCATCACGCTCCATTTCATTAACGCACAACCCAATCAGGAGGGGTTTTATGGGGTGAAACGAGGCTCTGCTCGTCCCTTTGTGCACTTCCTCAGTATCTTAGAAACCGCAATGTTTTGCAGTTTGTGTTGAGATATCGTTGTGCAATTTCAACTGAATAAAACGGAAGGAAGACAAGAACTTGCAAGGACAACGTGCCTGCACACACATCCACACACAAACACACACATACATACACACACCGTGCTGGCAGATACTTCCTCTCTGTGCTATTTCCATCTGCTACTGTGGGCCATGATACTGCAAAAAATACAGTGAGGGAAGTGATGGCGGAGGGAGAAATGAGGAGTTGAGACGGTCACGGCTCCCAACGTAAACAAGGTTTAGAGAAGTGGACCGACAGAAAGGAGAAAACAGGGAGCACGCAGAAGGCAACGGAGGGAAAAGAGCTTCAGAGAAAGCTCATAAATGATCAGAAAAGGAGTTCAATAACAACACCAGAGGGATGATGGGAGAGCAAAGGACAAGAGAGACTTGTTATTAGAGGGGCAGCAGAGATCCCGTAAAGTGCAAGAGGCATATGAGAAGCCTGGAATAGTTTGACCTTATTTGGAGCTTTTCCTAAACCCCCTTCATCTCCTCTCCGTCCCTCCATCCCTCCTCTCCTTCATGCCACGAGCACAGCGGTAGCACTCCAACACAAACACAGACACATTCGAGGAGGCTTGTCAACATCGTACCTTCTCTGAAAGCGCTCCGCTACGGGAGACAACAGTGTTTAACTAAAACATAAAGCAAACATGCCCTTGAAAATGACGGAAACACAATTCAGCAGCTGCTAATGAAACAGTGGCTGGAGCAAACAGAGGCTTCACGTCTGAGTCCTGCAGGTATGCCAAAACACAGTGACACGCCATGCGTGTTCAAAATACCAACTTTTTATCTTGCTTTTAGCTTAATGCTTGTGCATTTTTTCGCTTATTCCTGGAAGCCAAAAATTCAACAAAAGGTTTAATCAGAAGCTTGAAAGTCACCAAAGTTACAAGCTTCACACACACATGTAAATACAGAAAGGTAAGAGGGCACAAACAGCGTCAGTGGAAACGCACAGCACACACAGGAAAGGGCAAGTTACAATGGCAGCTGTGTCGTCTCAGCGTGAGTCCTGTGTTTACTGAAAGACTGCAGAAAGAGCAAAGAGGGAGGACGAGGAGCTGATGGGACAAACTGTGTGTCCGTTCATGCGTGGGCAGATGCGACACACAAGCAACTGTCTCCTTCAGCCTCCACACCCCACTTCCGACAATCTACTTGATGTTCTCTATTATCATCAGTTAACTGCTGACTACTGAGCCATTTACGGAGAAATCATATTTTCAAAAGAGGACAAATTGTTTAATTGCACCCTTGAACTTATAAGGACATTGAGGAGAAGTGATTTCAAGTCGTAGCACGATACACTGGAAAGACGAAAGATAAACAAAGTACATTTTACAGAAGCACCTAATTACATTTTGACATGCCAGTACTTCACTGTAATATTTCCATTCAACTTTTCTTGTCTAAAGATAAAAAGACATCAAATTAATTTCTGCAGAGTTGTTTTGATACCGATATCTGTATTGGAAAATGCCTCAGATTTGCAGTTAGCTTATTTAGCGCTGACTGATGTTACAGACTGAAATCAGTTCTTTGTCTCTCTTAAACAGTTCAGAGGAAGTTGCGCTTTGCTGCCACTGACAACTACTATTTTTAAAAGTAGCAAAGAATGACAGAGAGAGATTTGATGGAGCTAGCAAAAAGTCTACATTTGACGTTATTTTACACTGGAAAGTCCTACCAGTAGAGAGGTGATGTATGAGGAAATAGATTTTCCTAGATTTTAGTTTTTAAATTGCTGTTGCACTACTGTTTTACAGTGTTTTATTTAAATCCTCTTAATTTTACTAATTATTTTTACTATTACATTTTCAAGGAATTGATGCGCTGGTATCAGATCAATACTCAATACTCCGTCTCCGTCTAATCTCTACATTTCTGTACATTAAAGTCAGTTATCAGCCAGATATGAACTCAGGAGTTGGTCGTGAACGAAAATAGAGCTGAAACTGAAATAAAAACGAGTACATATTAGATTAGGTGTGGGGCCGATGTCAATACTGATATTAGGGTGTAAGAAAATTCCGATATCCAATATATCAGCAATAATATCAGCTAAATGTGGTTTTCAAGTACTTGTAACAAAGATATATAATGGATATCTTACATTTTAACAAACTTAAACAGTAGATACTTCCCTCATTAGTTATCAAATAATGGATCACCCTCTTCTGGACAAATGACATAATCACATCATTCATAATTACTTGTCCAAGAATTTTTTTATAGCCTTTAAAAATAGTTTTAACATTGTCATATATGGGAGAATGTATACGCTGAAACCAATACTTCTGTGATAAGTTGACATGACATGTCAATATTAGCAGACCGATATATCTGTTGGGCTTTAAAAAGGTGGAAATAAAAATGCTTCAGAATAAAGTTGATGTTGCTCTGAACCCGCAGAGTGTGTAGACAAACAACAGTTTGCTAACAAATTTAACTTAGCAACTTAAGTAAATGTGTTATAAAATTTCAGAGTTGTCAGCTTCTATTTGCTGCCCCCAAGTGGCCAAAGAGTGTAATGCAGAAGTCACTTAGCTTAGCTTAGCTTAGCGTAAAGACTGAACACAAAGAGACACAAAAATGTATAAGATTTATAAATACTCAATAATTTCATTGGGCTGCACTTGGCTCATAAACTTCATATTCACAAACTCAAAAGTTTTGAGCATTTCCTAATTTCAGATTTATTAACATTGAGTACTGTCACTCGTTATGCATGAGCATATTTTAAAGAGGACGTTTTTACTGGTGCAACATTTTTCCTTCTTCACTGTGGAGAATTTTTCCCCATTGTGACATTACTGCTTTTATTCTATGATGTCACTGGAGAACCAGCTGCAGAAAATAAAACTGGTTGGCTGTAACTTTGCAGGTCATTTATGCTCTGTACAATTTATGGCATGGAATAAAATGCGCCGCGTAAATGTCACTCCATATTAAAAACGCAGCTGAAAACATAGAGGAGAAACGCATTAAGCGGCAGGTCTGTGGTGCATCATGGTTGCTCATATTTAATATGGACACCACCACTGTGAGTCAAGCTGCTGTCTGTCCGCCATCCAACCCTTCCGTCTCCTTAAAATGTCACTTCAGAATATTAAAAAAAAACTCCCCGACAGTGAGTGCTGCTGGAGAGGGGGTTTAACCACAACACTCAAGAGGAAAGGCAGCATAATCTGGAAAAACTTGACTGGGCTTTGCTGTGAGTAACCCGTCTCATTTTGTGTGTGATTGTGTCTCATCTGAGCATCTCCAAGAGAAAGAGAAGCTGTGGGAGACATTTGTGCTCAGACAGAACTGGCAGGAGGGATAAATGAGACGGAGAGAGAGGGGGAGGAATTTTATTGATTTAGTGTGACTTATCTCATCACACAGAGTTGACAGAAGTTTTGATGGACTGACCTGTAATCTGGGATTTTCTCCGCCAGGCCAAAGTCTCCCACCACGGCCGAGCACGCGCTGCCTTCCCAGCGCACCAGGCAGTTCTGCAGAGAGGGGTCAGAGGTCACACAAACATCACTATGAAGACTGTTAAGTGTGTGTCCACTGCGTGTGTGTGTGTGCATTCCTTTCTATATGGCATGCAGTCCTCTGTGTGTGTTTCAACTGTGTTGTAAGAGTTCTAGTGCAGAGCTTTAGAGGAAGTCTTCGCTCTGGAGCAACAGCAGCTGCTGTTATTTCTAAACATATAATTTGTCCATTTGATCCAAAATTAACAGAAATAGTTGAAGTTTGAGCAAATCATCCCTGACCTTGAGAAGCCCAGAGAACTCCACGTTCATTACAGGGCAGATAGTTCGTAGTACTTTAAGTTCATTTCTATGCATTCTATTCTATTCTTAACTACAATAAAGAGACCAAAATATCAAAGAACTTAAAATGACACCTGCATAGTTACCTAATCGGAGGCCTCATCTTGTAGAGGAATAACAGTTAATAGACCACGCCAGTCTATTTTTGACTTCTCACCATTAGAAGTGATCACCCATCTTCTACAAATGTTGTTAAAATTTGACCATGTTTATACTTTAGTAGATCTCAGACTCCATTTTAAACCCCATTCACTGCCATTCATGTTGAAACAAGGCTATAGAAACACTAAAGGACACATGAAAGTTGCTAGCTATAGGTAACTCACCCTTCTAAAAACAATGTTTGCATTATTTGGTCAAAACTCGCAGAGCAAGAGAGAGGGCAGCCGTTGAGAGGAAAGTTATTACACCAGGGAAAATAGTTCCTTACAAATGCTGCCTTCTAGCTCGAATATTAGCTTGAAGAGGGATTTTGACACAGACGTTCTTTTTAACTAACGTCACACATTTTTTTTAGGTACTTTCTGTAATGTTTATTGAATATGGGCAAAAATGTAAACAAACACGATACTGCATAGATAAAGTTAATTTGTGAAAAATGTGTGGGATTTGCGTAACCTATGTGGCAGACGTTGACAAAGGACAATGACATGTAACGCTGGTATGGTCCTTTGAAGTAATGTCGTGTCTAATAAGTCATAATGGACAAATTACTCATCATTAACTCAACACACAATGCACTTAAGCAAGAATTGTGGGGGTCCTTTGGGGTCCACAAGTACTGTTTTCCGACCCTTGATATATAAAAGGGGTGCTCCAATATAACCGATACCCACAAAACTGTGATATTTTAAATATGTGTTAATGATACACATATTATATCCTCTAAGCAGAATATTCCACACAGTTCCTTTTTGTTGACATAGTTTCGCACCAGCTAAGCCTCTAAATCTGCACCTGAAGCTTTTCACTGTTTACGAAATCTACATTTAAAGCAAAAGACAATCAAATGTTTGCAGGAATGAAACTCTGTTTACTTCTTCTTTTGGGACATCCATATGTTACAGAAACTGTAGTTTACTGTGCATGTATTACATTGTGTGTACAGTCTCTGGAGGATCAGTCTGCGCTGATGTTCAGTGATGTGCATGTTCTGCACGAGAGCGCTGATGCGTGTGTGTTTGCGTGTGTCATCACCTTGGAGGTGAGGTCCCTGTGGAAGATGCCCTTGCTGTGCAGGTACTGCAGCCCGCGGGCGATGTCCAGAGCCAGGCTCTGCCGCACGCTCCACGTCAGGTACACGTCGCTGCCCAACAGCTGCTCCAAGTTGCCGCCGTTGATGTACTGGATCACAAGGATTAACAGAACTCAAATTAATCACACAGAAATCAGAGCACAAGGGGTTCAGTACACTTTGAAATTGCTTGGATGTTAATTTGAAAGCTGCTTTCTTTATTGTTTTGGGAAACTGGGACTTAGTGATGTTGCTGCCAGTCATTACACACAGCTTAAATTATTAAAATTTGTTAGGTCAGGAGTATTACCGGGATTGTTTTTCCCTTTTTTATTTTCACTGATCAGTCCAAAGTTTATTTTACTGCTTCTTCTAACAGCCTTCTTTACTTTGTTTTGAAAAGAAAAGAAGATTGTTATCTAAAGAAAAATATAATATGAATATAATACGAGGCAACCATTTGTCAAGTCTTTCATTAATTCAAGCGTCTTACCTCTGTAAGAGCGTGGAGCTGCCCCTCATGGACACACACTCCTATAAACCTGCAGGCAGAGCAAAAAAACACGACTGTAACACTATAAGGACACAAACGAGTTGAGGCTTTTTACATGAACCAGACAAATTTTCATATTGAGACTCGAAATGGAGACCAGGAATGTGTAAGCCGGTGTAAACCAGGCAGAGGGAGGACTGTTACCTGAGTATATTGGGGTGCGATAGTCGGTTCATGAGCTGGACCTCCCTGAGCATGTTGGCTTTGTTACTGGCCAGAATGTTCATCTTCAGAGCCATCACCTGACCCGTCACACGATGCTGCACCTGCACCAAAACCACAAGCAAAACACACAAAATGATTTCGTTTTCGACCGCAATTGACACTAAAATTATTACAAAACTTTTCACTAGGCACTGTTTGTATAAAAAAACAGAAAGCAAAGGAAATGATGCACTTTAACATTAGACAATAAACTTAAAGACAAATGTTATATAGGGCCACGAAGACTCTCTAAAGCGATTAATGCTTAAAAGAAAAAGAGCTCCTGATTGAAAGGTTTATTCAAAAACAATGCTTCACTGTAGTCATGAGCACATGTAACAGCAAAACAGAACACGCCTGCAGCACAGTATTTATGATGATTATCTGTTATAGATACATAAATCACACCAGGTGACACAATCTGCAGTAATAAAATTAATGACAGTGCTGAGTCATATTAACATTTAAGTGATTTTGGAGACATGCCATGAAACATCAGCAGGTTAGGGCAGTTGTCTTTTCACGTGTTTTGACTGCTGCTCTGCCCCAA